>PVJA010005629.1:0-78013 GCA_004027025.1 Myocastor coypus
GAAGGAGGGAGAGAAGGAGAGAGGGAGGGAGGGAGGGAAGGAGGGAGGGAGGGAGGGAAGGAGGAGGGAGGGAAGCAGGAAGGAAAGAAAGAAAGTAAGTAATAAAGAAAAGAGGCTGAACTCATGACAGTCACAACGTTGCACAGAGTCGGATCCCTGGGTGCACTCTAGAATTCTTGAAGCACAGGGTCACCTGCTACAGACATGGCAGATCGGTTCTTTGTTCCCAGCACCTTGGCCACAGCAGTCTTCTTTTACCTGGGGTGTTTATTTATTTATTTATGTATTTATTTATTGACTCGCAGTTTTAAATGCCTGTGGTTGACCATGGTCTGAAAACAGCAAGTGGAAATCCCCAAATAAACCGTTCCCAAGGATGAGTCAGTCACGCCTGCTCTGAGTGCCAGGGCAAGATGCCATCCTGCCCGTTCTATTTGCATGGGACAGGAATCAGCAGATCTGAGCCCTGTGGCCACTGCTGGGCTGTCAATTAGCAGTCCGCCAAGCCATCAGGACAGTGGTACCCAAGTGCAGCCCTCCGCTTCATTCTGCAGTGGAACAGGAGGCAGAAACTGAGGAAACACCCGACGAAGTGTACGTCGGTGTGTCCCTCATAAGCGAGGCCCGTAAAGAACGCTTAGCAGCTCTTTGGAGCAAAATTATTTAAGCGCCTCTGAGTAGAGGAAGGGGCACCTTTCAGAAGTTTCACTGAGAGAAACCCTAGAGTATTTTACTTTCATGTGCACAGCAGCACTGGGACCCTGGGAAAACGTTTGGGTTAAATGAAAACTAGAGCCGAGTGGACGCTCTTTGCCACAGCGGACAGAGCATCAGCTGCGGTGGCTGAGCGGGAGGAGAACGTCCCAGGACCAGTGCGCCATTGGGGGAGGCGCCAGAGCGTCACTGCACTTCTTTTTATTTTATTTCCATGCTCATTTGGTTGTTGAAATAAAATAGGCAAAGGAACAAAGATCCCGTCTGCAGCACGGCTATCCAGCAGCAGGGGAATCTGGCTTGCTCTCATTTAGGGGGTCTCCCATGGCCCTGAGAAGCTCTGGGGACTCAAGGTGCCGCTTGCACCAGCCCTGACCAGGACTCTCTGGAGGAAAACTCTACGCTCAACAGGAACTGGGAAGAGGTGGGGGGACAGAGACACAGGGCGGAGAGCCTAGGAAAGGAAGTGACCAGGTGGAGGGCTGGGTGGACAGATACTCAGTGGGGTGCAAGAGCCACCGAGCTCCTGACTTGACCTGGGGCCAGTGGGACACCGCACTGCTTCAACACAAGGTGGTAGGAAAGGGCCGGATCCGAGAGAGCTTCCAGCCCTGCCAGGGCCCACAGAGTGACCCAAGGGTTCCTTATTCTGGTAGCTCAGTTGAGAACCAACAGGATGATATCAATATGCCACTTCACCAAGATATCCCGAGCTAGTCCACAGCTGTTTTTTAAGCAGACATTTCTTACATCTTTGCTGCAGGAAGCCACATTTACTACTTGATAAATACTTCGGATTCAAATGCACATGAAATAGATTTCAAAGGTGGCAGGGAGAGCTGAACTAAATACTCCCTAAATTACTTGGAGAAACCATCAAAGGGGCTTCCATTAGATCTTGGCCTTACATGAAAATGGTTTTCATGAGCTCTTGTTACCATCAGAGAAAATGTAAAAATCTCTACTTAGAGGGTTTTATAGATTTCCTAGCCTAACGTTAAGCACCCATGTTTGCAGTTGCTCTTTGCTATACATGCAGAAAGGGCAGAGAAGTTAAATAGTGTTCCCAGGACCAACTGCGAGGGACAGAAGGGTCCTTCCCCACACCCTGAGCCCTGACGCTGTGTGCCCCTTATGGCTTTTTAATGAGTGGAGGATGTCTGAGAGCTGAACCTAGCCTGGAATACTCTTGGTTATCCGTGGCTGTAATGTTGACATATCACAAACAGGTGGTGTGAAATCACAGAAAATTATTTCCTAATAGTCTGGGAAGCTGAAGTAGGGGATCCAAGGCTGGGCTGTGCCCATTGGGGGCTCCAGGGCAAAGCCCTCCAGCCTCCTCTAGGTCCCTTTGGCCCCTGTGAGCCCCCAGTTTACAGCTGTGCCTCTCCAGCTCCAAACTGCCTCTGAGGTCACCACTCTCTCCAGAGCTGTAACCGTGTGCCAGCTCGGCCTCTTTGGGACCACCACTCACACAGACTGCCTGTCACCCAGAGGGCCTCCTTTTAACCCAACTCCTGATATAAAGATCCCACTTCAAGGAAGTCCGCATCCTGAGGTTTGGGTTCCATGTGGACTTGGGGTCAGGGAAGCCCCCTTCCACCCATAGAGTGCCAGGGACCACACAAAAGAAGCTGGTTGGGCATGTGGGAGTATGACGAGGCCGTGGCGGGTCGAGGGGGTGAGCCTCCGCGACACTGCTGACCTCATGTGCACTTGCAGTTCAGCTCTTTGGAAAGCAAGCCTCTGAGGACCTACGCTAGTTTATACATTTTAGTCACAGTACGATTTTTCCACACGATGATGTGTGGTAACCAAGGCGCTGCTTGGAGACATAGTGAGTGCTTCCTTGTTGATGCTGGGGTGGTGGAAGAGCTTACTCAGCTGCTCCTTCAGGGAGGCCTAGCCACTGAGAATTATTCAGAAGGGCACTTAATCAAATGATGCTAAGGCCTCTGATTAAATGCGCCCATGAGGGGTGAGCAGAGGCACATAGAAGAGAGCAGCGACGTGCACACGGATGGCTGCCAAGGCAAGGAAAGTGGGCAGCGCGGATTCACGCATCCCCCCTCATTCCTTGGACAGCTCATCACGCGCCTCATGCCCTGTGGATTTCTTTCATATGTTACCACCTCATGGCCTGGCGAGTGGATGTTCAGGTCCCAGTGAGATGCACGCGATATTCGAGGAGATTGGCGCGCAAAGACATGCCTCGCATCTACAGCTTCCCGGAAGATTCGTGTGCTCCTAGGTGGAGCTTGGCGAGGTGACTGCGTCATGGAAGTGCGACGCTCAGGAGTGAATGGGTCTACGGTTGGGTTTAGAGCTAAGTGTGAAAAAGAGGGGGCAGTTCCTCTAAAACATCCCTAATCCCCGGCCATCCTTGATGTCCTCATATGTGTTGACTAATTTAACTAGAGCTTCCTCAAGGGGCTGAATTCTGAACAGGATGCCACCGAATCTTGGCATGTGGTCAAATCAGAAAAGCATAGAGATTAACCCCGCAGCAGCAGGCCAAATCCAGAGTTGGGCACTGTGCACTCCTTCAGTGAAGTGCCACCAATGAAAGTGACAGTGTCATGCTGTGCCCCAGCATCCCAGCTCTGTTCCATGCCACTTGAAAACAGGGCGGCATTTCCCTTACAGTACCGCCTATCCTGCTGAAGCCACGTTAGGGAGGCCACAGCTTGGGCCATATCTTAGCTCTGTGAAGTTATATCCTGCTCTTCTCGGTTTCCTCAACAACACTAGCATGAACCACACTTAATGACCAGCTCCAGGAAAAACGTAGGGCTCTCTAACTTCAAAAAGTCATAAACTGTAAGGGAGATGAGAGTACTTAGCACACAGTAGGTCCCCAGTGCCCGGATGGCAACCAAGTCACTCATCACCTTGCTCAAGGATGAGTATTCTGAGCCAAGAGTGGCCATGTCCCCCTCGCTGTCCCCTGTTTCTGCACCTCTGCAAGCTGTCAGAAGGCGTACTATCTCCAGTGCTAAATATTCTTCACATAAAAAATAAGGTAGTCCATTAACTGGGTTGATATCTGAAGTTTCATGCCATTAAGTGATTATTGACAGTAAATTGCTACATGCACAGTGATTTGTTAAGAAGGTCGAATGACTTTCTCAGAAAGTGGCTGAAAGTAACAAATAGGCAATTTCAGATAGAAAAATGCCTCTCATTGGAGGGTTGGCAGGTGGTCCGTCCTGCCTACCTTTAAAAACAGAAGCCAGAAAAAAAAAAGTCTATATTTTAACAGAAAATTCAGATTTTAAGTGAATGAAAAAGAAATCAAGAACAAATATAGTACAAAGCCTATTCACAATGAAGTCTGATCTGCTCCCTCCTTAAAGTTTTCATTAGTGAGTGTGAGTGTAAGATGTGGTGCATTAAATACCACCACTAACAGCCAATGCTAGACCCTCATACACAGGAGAAGGTTTTACAGAAAAACTAATAAGACCAATAACAATCATAATGCTACCAATGTAAATCATGTTTAAGGTCATAATTCCTACGTGGAATTTAACCATGTCCAATGATATGAAAAACCATCGTTGTAATTCAACTACAAGAACATTGCACTGCAATGTAGAAGCTTCAGTTCCGGAAGCCTACACCAACTAGAGACCTATGTGCCAGGTTCATAGCAGAGATCAGAGCTTCTCTGAGGAAGCACAAGGACAGATTTCCATCTTCTTATCCTTTTTGTCCCCTACAGGCTACAAGTGTTTCGGTTGAACCCACCCACATCCGGAAAGGAACTTGCTTCTCCATTTGCTGCCCTATCTGTCAATCATTCCTAATCCATTCGAACTGGCATCACAGTCACACTTGCAAGGGACATGGGAGTGAAGGAGTGTTCTGCAGAGACTGTCTCTGACTTGGGTTCGAAGTCCTCTGTAATTCACAGCCCCCATTCCCAGCCAGTGTGTATTTCTGCACCTACAAGCCAATTCTCAGATGGTTTTCTGGTCCCTGGCTTCCAAAGAGGTTCATGATTTTAGGTTCTCTGGATATGTTCCCCTGACAGACAGAGGCTTCTGTAGACCTAATACAGAAAGCGGGAAGCCAAGAGCATCTCCCAGGAAGCCCTGTGTCCACTGCTGACCAGGCTTTGTATCTGTTCCTTTAACTTCTTGTGTCTTACCCACCCAGCTGCAGGATACATATGGTAGTAGCAGGTTCTTCTGTTTGCAGTAGGGCTGGTCTGTGCCCAACAGCAAGGACATGCCCAAGCACACCTGGAGTCTCTGCTAGGGACGGGGCTCTTCCTGAGACCCCTGAGAGCCTCTGGCCTCCTGGGTGTCTCCAGCAATGCGCTCACTACCCTCCACTGGGAAGATGGGCCCATGGACCCTAGAGTGGACAGCCTGTGCTATAATAAGAATGCTTCAGGAAAGAAAATTTGACACTTGTGCATTTATGACATTATATATTTTATATGTGGCACAAAATGATGTGTCTTCATTCTGCAGCTCAGGAAGCTGGTGGTGTCCAGACTGTGGGCCACAGATTGGGCTACTGAAAAAGCCAAGCCTGAAGCTGAAGACCTCACTCTGGTGACAAACACTGTCAACACTAGCACTTTATCCTTAAGCTCAGGAAACTGCACCCTAGTACCTTCAAGTAAAAAGCATCTTGAGAAATCAGCTCTAGCTGACCTCTGCCCGCTAATCTGTAGAGACTATGAGCTGAAACAGATCATTCTTCCTTTAACTTGTGAGTGTTGGGTATTTTGTCCCACCAATCAGAAAGTAATACTGTCCAGGGAGACTAACCTTGATCTAGGCGAGGCAGTGATAAGCAGGACTTATACGAGTGCGGGGAACAGCAAGGCTCAGAAACAACACACGCAATGGCCAATTTACTTCATTTCTCTGGGAGATTCTCACTCGCATAAATTTTGGCAGGAGAAATGGGACTCTGCTCTAACAAACACCTAAAGCTGTAGTTTTGGAACTAGGTGATGAGTACAGTCAGGAAGATGTGTAGTAACAAAAGAATACAGAGCCTTTAACAGAACGTGTACAGTCAGGAGGGAGATATAAAAACCTTTCCTAATGTGGGGCCAGGGAGATAGCCAAGTGGGCTGAGCGCCTGTTCAGGCAAGCACAAGGATCACTGTTTGAGCCCCAGAACCACATGCTATGCCAGCTCCAGCCCCAGGGTGGGCTCAGCTGGTCACAGGGACCAGGCACGGTGGCACACCCCTGTATTTCCAAGGCTCAGGAGGCTGAAAATAGGAGCATCACTGTGAGTATGAGTTGTATAGTGAGACACTGGAGACAGCGATATGAAAACATATTAATTATTGTAACTATCCTATTAACCTGCTTTGGAACTGTCTCATTTATCATTCTCATTGAAATTAATAAAATTTCAAAAAAAAAAAAAAAAAAAAGTATCCTAATGGGTTCTGCAATGAAGCCTAAAGTAAGGGACTAATGATGAAAACCTGAGAAATTGGTAGGTTCTCCTTTTACTGTGCTGGTATCAAAGCCTCTCAGTAAGAGGAGGTCCCAGTTTTCGATTCTTTCAAGTATTACACGTGCAGTTTGATTTTTGTCCAAGAACTGCCATCAGTGGTTCTCAACTTTTCTAATGCCATGACCCCGTAATACAGTTCCTCATGTTGCAGTGACCCCAAATCAAAAAATAATTTTGGTGGCTACTTCGAAACTCTAATTCCAAATAAATAACATTTTCTGATGGCGTTAGGTGACTCCTGTGTTTGGTCATTCGACCCCCGCTGGGGTTGCGACCCACAGGTTGAGAACCACTGGGCTAGTATCTGTGCAGGCAGTGTCATCAGGGAGTTTGCGCTTTCTGTATTTATTTGTGCATTCATGCACCAAGGAGGTACGTGGTGACAAGAAGTCCACCTGTGACCTAGCAAAGGAGACATCACCAGAAACACAAAGGCCAGGATGCTAATCTTGGAATTCTAATGTGGGGAAACACATTTCCCTTCTTTGAATTCTTGGTACCATAGTATGTTATTCTGGCTGCTTGGGCCAACTGCTGCAGGTGGGTTGCTACCCTTGTTTTCTAGATACTGCTCAGCCCCAGCAGAGAGTGTCTGGGGTCTAACCAGGGGCAGAGTAGCTGAATTTGTCTCACATTCTGTTTCCCAGCATCATTACAGGGACTGGAGGTCAATCACAGAATATAGACACTTGGTGCAAGAAACAGATCACTTCTTTTTCTACGTCTACAATGCCAGTGTAACTTACAGAGGTTCTGTCACCTGGTCTCCCTTACTACAGTAAGTATTGCAAACTGTGGTTCCCATAATCCCAGGAGCTCCTGACAACTTACCGACAGTGCCTTCGCCCTAGGGCGGAGCTCTGTGTGCATTACTTTTGCAAGCAACTTCTGCAGGTCATTGCTATGGCTGCCTCCTGCCCTGTAAATCAACAGCCAGAATCAGCATTATGTTGTCATTTTTTTTGTCATTCATATATTTAGTACAGGGTCTCACTACAAGCTGAGATTTGCAGTGATCCTCCTGTTTTCAGACTCCCCAGAGCTGGGATTACAAGTGTTCACCACTATGTCTGTACTAGTTTGCAAGCTCAGCATGCCCCAGGGTCAGGGCTAGTGGGGCATGTAGAGCTGAGTATCAAACTTTGGTCCCTGTGTTGCCAGTGCAGATGCTTATTTTGCTGAACTATCTTGCCAGCCCAGCTCTAAGCTATCTTTCTCCAAATTTCCTGTTATACTTTTCCTGACAGGTGAATGCAAAGCATTTTTAGATTAAGTTTCTAGAAAACAAATTTCCTTTCTGTCTACACTCAAAACAGCAGAAGAATAAATAATATAAGTAAGCAATTATCACAGTCATTTGGTTATTTTCCATAAGTGTGGTGACAGGTCTGTTTCATGATGATTGGAAGTGACAAACATAACCTTCAAAACTGCATCTGGAGGAGTTCAGGACTCTGTGAGAATTGCATCTAGCAGACTCCAACTTACCTTTCAATCATACTTGCCTTTGTAATTAAATCATACAATCAGAGAAAAGAAATTTAACCTCTAATTGCATGGGATGAAATATGACAACTCCAATTACTGCCTGTCAAAGTTGTGTTTGCTTTTGTTTTCCTTCCTTTCGCCACTTCCCAGACAGGGAACCCATTGCCAATTACAGCCCAAATTCTTCACATCTGCCTCTTATTTACTGCTGCAGGAGTATTTTTTAATTCCTCCACTTTGTCATAATTGCCTTTCGTCACCAGTGCCTCAAAAGTAAATGTCTAACTTCTGTTCATTTTGCTATATAATATTGATGGAAAGTGAGGCCCAGTGACATCCACATTGATTAATTTGTCAACTATTACCTGGAAATCTTGATAAACTGTTGTCCTGAGCTATACGTCATCCACTGAACACTGACCCCATGAGACAGCTGGGGAGGGGATCTTCCTAAATTAGTTAATTCTCACATCTTATGAAGTTGTGTCCTGCTGGTAGGAGATCCTCCGTTACTATGAATGAACTGTGGAAGGACATCAGTATTCCTGGCTGCAGGTTGGTTGGATCAGAATCACTTGGCACTGCGGGATTGAGGACTCAGACTGTCTTCTCAGCCCTAAGTTCCATGTTGTCTGACTATCTAAGATACTGGGGGATTTGAAGACAGTCACGCTTAAAAATGGCTTTGGTCATTTGGAGGCTTTGGGCAAGTTAGATTTAGAAACAAAAGTGTAGAGCAGTGTACCTGTGCTCTAACAAGCAGTCAGTGAGAGTCCTCACCATTAGTGATTTTGAGGTTTGAGCTCCGAGCCTGGTGAGTTACATTAAAGAAATCTGAGTCTATGCTATCTAGGAAACAGAAGACCAAGCTGCAGGTATGCTTCAGGAAATTTCAGGGTACACTACGAGCTGACATGAACACAACCATCAATTGATATTCATGGGTTTTACAGGGACTGAAAGTCAAGCACCACTATGCAGCAGAACTGAGTAGTGCAGGAGAATGAAACGTACTACGGGGCATATTTGCATGGGTTTCTGAGAAAGTCACACTGCAGAGATGGGGCAGACGGTGGTGGCCAGGGCCTGGCCATTGAATACAATGGGGCACTGCCAGATATTCTGGGTGATGGGAAGGAAAAAACTATAAGAAAGGAAGCAATGGCAAAGTAACATTTCAAGGAGATTAAAAGTGCTTCCGGGCATCGTCACTGCGGATTTGTCCCTAGTCTTTTGCCAGTTTTGGGGATGTTCCTCGGGCACAGCCCTGCTGCAGATATGTCCTCTTGGGGAGCAGGCAGACAGATGAGGACGCTGGTGAGCTTCAGTTCTTCTGCAAGGGACCTCAGGCTTCCCAAGCTGAGGGAGAAACGGGAACGTCGTTTGTTGTGCTCTTTGTCCACAAGAGCATTCTAATCTGACACAGCGTAAACTAAGCAATGAAAGAGGTGGTAAACTAAAGGTGAAATTACGAGTAACAACGTGAAGACAATTCTTTTAAAAATTCCCAAATTATCCTCAGAATAGATAAATTTAACTGTTTATTGTCACTAAAGCGTTTTCTACTGTTACAATTCAGACTGTCTTGATATGGACATATTATTTATTTCAATTTCATACCTGGAAATCTCACTACTTCCAGACCCAGTTAGGCAGAACTTTTGGGAACTTTTGAAAACAGCTTTATTTGAAACTACCCATGCGGGCTGCCACATGCTTTTCTAAAGTAGTCTTTAATCACTTAACCCTTCAGAATAGGGCCTCGTCGTCTGCACACATCCAATTGGCAAGCGTTTTCATGAGGACATAAGGAGCTTAGCGTTTTCAGACCCTGCAGTGGCAGCCCCTGTGAGCAGCGCACTGCAGTGAGAAAGCAGAATCCTGTTTCGCAGGGTTCTCACGCTATGAATGACTCCACTACTGCTTTGTCCTGTTACCATCCAACGTAATGTTCCCTTTCCCTGCTCTGTCCACTTGGCTCACACTCTGGAAAAAAAATAAAATGTATACGCTAATTAGATGCCAGTTGGTGGACCAAATGATTAGTCCAAACAGACAAATTCTGTTTGTTTTGGGGACTGCTGAGATACCTCAATGTATACCTGAACAGTTAGTTATGTTTTGGGGACTGCTGAGATACCTCAATGATCTAAAGCACATACTTAGGCCAGCTTAGGCAACTACAGGGACCACAGTTCTATCCCCAGCACCAAATGCTATGCAGTCCCACCCCAGGCAGGCTGAGCCAGCCATAACATACACACATAAATAAATAAATAAATAAATAAATAAATAAATAAATAAATAAATTTTTAGAAGAAAATAAACAATTGAACAATTGTGTTTTTAAGTTGGAAAGAAAAACAACTTACAAATGGGAAAGCTGGCCGCACCTCTGAGAGGGTGGGATGACTTCATCCCATGTGTTCCAGCCTGGTACGTGCTTTGAAGCTGAGCAGTGCTGACTGCAGTACCGCTGCACAGTCCTGCTTGGAGACTTCTCAAGGAGGAGAAGGAGAGCAAGCACTCAGCATCCAGCTCGTGGTATTTACAAAATGTGGCACAGAAGTATTTTTGAATCAGGAAAAACGCATTGGTAGTGATGATTTCCAAGCTCAGAGGTAAGAGGTGGAATACTATAATGAACAGAAAGAAGAAAAAGGGCAAGAAAGGAAGGAAAGGCTTATTCTTCAGTGTCCCTAAGCATAGACCTACTTGAGGTGCAGCAGCGACACCCCGGGAGATCCATCACAGAGTCTTGGGACCTTTATGTCTATGTAAAGGAAAACCCATAGCTTTCAACAGCTCCACGTGTGTTCACTCTGTGATTTGGCTACAACATGGAACATAGCGAAATCTGAGAAAGGGTACTATATGTAACTGTAGGAAGTTGTATCAGGAGAGAGCACTGGATCAGAGCAGAACCGTCACCGTCACTGTGTGTCCACCTGGGGCCGAGTCCAGAGGAAGAGCAGAGCTGCTCTCCATGCAGAGCATGCATTCCTCATTTGTGGAAGCCTTGATTCTCAGGTCCTCCAACACTGACACTCCCTTTGAAGGTCATAAACAGCAAGAAAATATTCTCGAAAGCAATTATCTGTTTGCTTCCCGAAGTGACATAAAAGTGTCCTGACTGAAGCGGCATGCCATCAGCAATCATTTCTAATTATTTTAAGTAATATTTAGATCAATTCATTGTAATCTTATTAGCTTTCATGTTTACAGCTGAATTAGATTACTTTCATGTTTGTTTAAGCTCTTTTGCTTTTTAAAATGTCTCTTTCAAAGACAAATTGAGCCTGGTTAAAATAATCAATGGAGTCTGTGGATTATTTACCATATGCAGATGCCACAGGCCAGGGAGGACTTCCTGCTGCACCCTGAAGAGCATCCCATATTTGCCACATGAGCTCACCCAAAACTTCTTTGTCTGTGTCCAGAGGTATCCAAACTCAGGCCCTGGAGAAAGGCAGAGCCATCCTAAAAATTCAGGTTGGCTTGACCAGTCTGTGACTTAAGGGACTTTGACAATGACAGTAATAAGAGCATCTTTTACTTTAAGCTTCATCTTCCCCATTCTCATTTTCTTTCTAGATACACGCTCCTAGGGGCGTTTTTAAGAAAAGGATGTCAACATGGGGGAGAGTAGATAACATGATCGTAGGACATCTCGTGATAATGTGCTAGTATATCCAGTTGACTCTTTCTTCTATCTTACAGTTTTCAACTATGTGAAAAATTAAGAGCATTTCCAAGAGAGAGCTTAATGGAAATTGATCTTTCACTATCGTACCGGTCAGCTTTCTGTGGCAAGGAGACCATCCCCGACACTTGCAATTTAAAGGTGAAAATGGTGCATGCGGCTTATAGTTTCACAGATTTCAGCCCATGGTTGGCTGAGCAGAAGACAGAAACCGCATGGCAGAAGGGCAGAGCAGGAGAGAAAAGGAACGGGCCCAGATACAGTTCCCAAAGTCATCGCCCCATCAGCCTCCCACACATACCCAGAGGTGCACCACTAATCACATAGACATTTCAGGCCAATCCAGCTAACGTTCAAGATCAACTATCACATCTAACATGAGGCTACATGTTGATGGAAAAGAAATGTGTTTAGCATTATGAATCTCTGTGCATGATTCTTTTGGCGGGAACATCTGTGTTATAAAACTGTTGAGCAACACAAACAAAAAAGAATGGCTGACGTACTGTTGCCAAAGGTGGAGAAAACATGGCAGATGGAGATCGATGAGCGCAGGGACACCGAGCACGTCTTGTTGGAAGAGCATCCAGGTCATCCGTGGCTCACTGAGGATGCAGTTGTACAGTATTATTTCTGTGGCCCTTGGTGCTACCCTTGAGAATTGGAATGGCGTGCTGCTATGCCTTCCCTGCTGATCCCAGGAGGATAAGGGCTGTCTAAGCACATGTGCCTGGTATGGACAGTTTCCCCAGAGCTGTGTGCTGGAATGCAGACTTCATTCACTTCTGAGGTAATCCTTCCCAGAGCTCAGGGATATGAACTCCTGACTTGAAAGTGCTAAACTTTCTTTCTAGAAATTGCCCTTGACTGAAGAGAGCCTAAGGGAAGGAGGTAGCCTAAACCCATGGACTGTGTAGTCTCGAGCTCTTTTCTTACCTGAGGTGTCTCAGGTCCTTTCCTGTTGTTGCTGGGATAACGTGCCGGATGCCCAAAATTAAGGAAGGCAAGATTTATTTAGCTCACAGTTAGCAGAGGTTTCAGTACATACTCAACTGGCTCCTAGGGAGAGTAGCACAGGGAAGGGGATCACAGTTCATGGTGGCAGAACACAGCAAAGAGTAAAGGCAGGGCAGCAGCTGCTGCCTCTCTCCTTTCCTTTTCTTATATGCAGGTTGCCCTTGGGTCAGGGTGTAGAGCTCATGCAGGGACCATGATCTCCTCTTGCACAGGTTGAGGGTATTTATAGTGTAAGAACCCTGGCTCCCTGCTGAGCCACTCAATTAAACTTCTAAACTTCTCAAGTTGACTCAATGCATCAACCAGTAATGGGGACGCCTTGGGAGCACAGCCTAGTTGCGAAATCCACCCTAAGTCCCATGGGGATGACTTTCTTCGGGTCCTTAAACATGTTGATTGCACAAAGTAGGGCAAACTTAGCTGTGAGGTGGTGGCTCGATTGGCAGTGGAGGTTGGTGTCTCCCAAGACCTGCACTGGGCAAGATGCTGACTGGGGAGCCCAGGTGTCTGCTCCAGTCCAAAGGCAGACAAACCTGTATCCCAGTTGAAGAGGATTAGGCCGGGGGAGTTAGGTTCCCTCTTATACTGTGGAGGGGGAACTGTTCCATCCAGGACAACAGCTGGTCAGACAAAGCTTGGAAATGTCACAAGGATAATCTGCTCTAATCAGTCTGCATACAAGCAAAATACACACATTGCAACCCTCAGACTATGAAACTAAGGGGAAGGGTAGGGCAAGTGGGGGTGACAGAGGTGACAAGCCCGAAATATATTAGGTACATAGACAAATCTATCTATCTATGTATCAACATGGAGCTGATTAACTTGCATGCCAAGAAACATGAATGAAGAAGTTGCAGTCACAAGGCAAACTAGCAAACAAACCATGAAGCCACTCATCTAAAATCATCCCCAAAGCAGCATGTAAGGCAATGCTTATTCTAATATAGGAGTATCTGTGGCCCAGATAAATTGACACAAAACTCAGTCCTCACAGTCATCCCCAGATCAAGCCAGGCCACTTAGGGTGAGTTCAGGGCACCACTGGCCCCTGAGAAGGGAAGCATCACTGTGCAACCTGTGCAGAATCAGCCCCACACGTGCCCATGGAGAACACACCCACACACACTCTCCAGACCTTGCTGTGTCTGTGTACAATATTTATTACGTACTTTGCAAAAAGTATGTTAGCCACATGCCTCCCTAGGTCCACCCCCTGGCATGCCAAGCCAATGGTGGAGTCTGGACATCGTGGCACACATCTGTATTCCCAGCACTAGGGAGGCAGAGGTCAGGAGGATAAGTACAACTCTGAGTTCTGTAGAGACCCTGCAGAAAACAAAAGAGAACAAGAAAACAAAACAGAAACATTACAACTGTGTTAGAGTTTAAGATTCACACTGAAATTTAGGCATCACATAATCATAAGTTGCTGATCAATGTTTAAAAAATAAATTTAAGAGGTAATATAGTGATACATATTTATTTTACTGTAATGTAAAGAGGAATAATGATGAATTTTTTATCTGAAATTTTCTGAAAAATACAAAGTGCTCAGTTAAATGTGAATTTTTATTTATTTATTTATTTATTTATTTATTTATTTATGATATCTTTTTGAAAGAGAGTCTCGCCATGCAGTTCAGGCTGGCCTTGAGCTCACCTTTGTAGCCCAAGCGGGTCTTGAACTCACACCAGTCCTTTTGCCTCAGCCTCACAAGTGCTGGGATTTTGGCATGCGCCACCATGCCTGTCTTAAAATGTGAATTTTAGAACAGTTACATATTTCAATGTGAGTGTACCCTGTGCAATTTTCAAAACATGTTCATACTAAAACTATTTTGTTGACTTGACATTTTGGCTTATTATGATTTGCTGTATTTTTTGCTAAATCTGGAAGTGTTTTAAATTATTTTTCCAGATATTATTTTTATGTCTGGTGAATATGAGAAAAATGATTAAATTTCCAAAAGACTGTTCAGAAAATTGTGACTCTTCTTTTAATGAAAACTCAGTTTGAAGAAAATTAATTTGAACATATCAGTTGAACAGAGTGAATTCAAGAGATAATTAAACATGAATAATTCTAAAAAGAAAACAAAAATAGCACTTAAGATGTGATGAGATTATAAAGCAAAACATGTATCACAAAGTCTCTGACATTCACGTTTGAATAAACTTTAGAGATCTCTGAGTTGGCTGACCATATAGCCCAGAAATCACTCTAAGCATCACCGACTCCCTATATGTGAAAGGGTCCCAGAGCTCAGAAAGGTTAGGGCAACTAAATAAAAATGGAACCCTCCAAGCTAAGCACGTTTAAGATGAGCACATGTCAATAATCTCAGCATGGTGGCAAATCAAAGCAGGAGGATTATAAATGAGCCCAGCCTAGCTAGCTAGTTAGCTTTAGTAAGAATTTTTCTAAGAGAGAGGAGAGACAGAGAGAGACAGAGAGACAGAGACAGAGACAGAGATGGAAACAGACAGACAGACAGAGACAGAGATGGGGAGAGACAAAGAGAGAAAGAGAGACAGAAGTATAGAGAGACAGACAGAGAGAGAGTCCTCTACCTTGATATTAAACTTATGTTAGTAATCCTGTATCTGATATCAATTGTACATTTTTATTCAAATTTGTATTCTTTTCTTAATCTTATTTGTTGTACTGAAGTAAGCTCTTTCTTTTCTCTCCATACGAGTGATGTATAAATGCAGAACTTTGCTCCATTGATATTCTGCATAGATGCTCTCAAATACGCATTTTTGGCCCCCGATCATTGATTCATTTCAGAATCTTTTGTTCACCATCTCCCTTGGGGACATTCATGGTTCTCCACCCTGGGTGACCTTTGACACAAATGCGAAAGAAAAATCTCTAGAATAAGCCCCCAGGGAATCATTTTTCCTTAATGCTTCTAATTACTCCCCACAAAATGTGGGTGATGTTATGCAGAAATTCTATTGAAAGCCAACCTATGTGATGTTTGTGCCCAATGGCCTCTAATTATATTAGGCTGAAACATAACTATTTTCAAAATGATTTTGGAAATTATAACATTCTCTAGAATATCAAATCAGCTAAATCTGGAGGGTATCCTCCTCATCTGATACGGAAAAGTGACCTTTGCTGCTTTATCCAGATCCTGTAAAATTCAAAATATATTCATGTGAAATCCATGACTTCAGGTGAAATCCATGACTCTACGTGAATTTTTTTTCTTCGCAGTATGAGAATATGTAAATCAGCACATTAATAACTGCTCCAGCTGTTTCAACACCAACGAATGTAAGAGATGATATACTTAAATGTGTAGCTTTCATCTTACTTTTTAAATACTACACAGGGGCATTTAGAATAATCCTGTGGATGCCACAGTCCTGTGTTTGTTCTCCAAGCTTATGTGTGCGAATATCTACATCACCACAAGATGATGGAATGTAAAGATGCAAACCTTGCAGTTGACTAAATCTGAGGATGGGACCCATCAGAACAGCGTGCTGTTCCTGTACAAGAGGCTCCAGGGAGCCTCTCACCTTCCACTGTGTAAAGATACATCTGGGCAGTGCCCTCGATCAGCCAGGAAGCACTGGACATCAACTCTACCGGCGCCTCAGTCTCCAGTGTGCAGCCTTGAAGCTGGGAAGTAGTTGACCAGGCACCCAGTGTGTGGTGTTTTGAGCAGCAGCTGGGGCAGACCAAGAGAGCAGACAGCAATTATAGTGAGCAGGATGTGCTCAGTGTTAAGGATCAGGGGAAAGATATAACAACACATTACTTTTCTGAACAATCCTCATCATCACTATAGATTTTCTTCCCCAGTCCTAAAAATTGAATAACGTGGCACACAGTGATGGGACCATACTCACCTAAGCACTCTGTTTTTAGTGAAATTCTGGATGGCAATGTGGGGGCTCTTCAGAGTGTTCCCATGCTATTTTTCCTATTTCCACTGATACACACTGCAAAAGCTTATATATGGACACATATGCTGTCCCTTGACCACGAGCACGGAGCTGCATGATGCCATTGGCTATGCTGGCCTTCTCAAACCAGAGGATTCATTATTGTTGCAAGAACCAGAAGAGACACCGTTGTGGGAGAAGCAAAGCAGACACTGTTTCAGGAGTGCGCCTTTTCCCTAACCGGACCATTCCTCATCTTGAGCAGCACAGTTGTTAGAAGGTGAAAAACCCCAACTCCTTTCTCCCTCATGACCCCATATCTGCTGCAGACCCACCACCTGACGCTAAGGTTTCTGAGAACTTCTGGTTCCTCCAGGCCACCGAACCTGCCAATGTCCAGTCAGAACCAAGAGAAAACCAGAAGCATGGATTCAATTCTTCATTCATTCTTTCATTGTGCTGTTATTTTCTGAGGCTTTCTCCCTAGCATGTTTTCTCCTAAAATTTGTAGGATTCATCTGTGGAGGAACCATGACAAGATCGAGGGCCTCTGAGCTTTTAATCTCTGAGAGCTCCTACAAGCCGCAAAAGCATGGTGGCTACAAGCCGCAAAAGCATGGTGGAGAAGCCAATGGTTTGTCGTTATCCCAAGGTGGGGAAGGGTGCTGTGGAGACCTAGGCTGGAGCTGTGCTTTGATGTTAGAGAAGGCTCATGTTTGTAGTTTTACCTTAGGGGCCTCAAGGGGGCTTCCCTCAGAAGGCAGGATGTGAAGAAGTTGGAGGGAATCACATGAAGTGACCTGGGGCAGACATCTTGGGCAGGGAACGGCCACTGCAGAGAGTGGAAAGAGAAATGTTCCTGTCTGTTCTGGGCATCTGCAAAGAAGATAGTGTTGCTATGACCCTGGCGACCAGGGAAAGTAGCTGGGGGCTTGGTAGCAGTGCCCATCATAGAAGACCCAAGGGGAAGCCAAGATGGTGCTGCCCCATGGCGAGTCACAGCAGAACCCACTGACTAATAGGCTGACCCTGGGTTCACACGGGGAAAGGGCTGTACGCAGTGGAAGTAATGCAAGAGAACATGTGGAAAAACAGCAGAAGGGAGGGGCAGGGGGCTGTGGAGGGGACCTTAGCTCCTAAGAAAGAGGGCACACCGGCAGCTAGGGGTAAAGCAAGGATGATGCCTCTTGAGCTGTACGTGGAAGACTAGATAGGTATTTAGGTCAAGTCTGAGTGTTAGGGTGTTGAGCATTTGCTATCTGTTATGGCTTATGTTTAGATGTCTGCCCAGAGCTTCCTATGGTGAAAGTTGGGACTTTCTCAGAGGTGTCTGTATCTACAGTGTGTGACTAATTTGTGGTCCAATTCTCGAGTTAAGGGCACCGGGATCAAGGGTGCTTGGGTATTCAATTAACCTATCATTGGTTTGGTACCATTGTAAGCAGGGAAACATTGGTAGCATATAGAAGAGGAAGAAAGAGACAGAGGGGGTCACTTCCACTCTCTGCTTGGCTTCTTCTCCCTTTTGTTTTTTTTGCCCACCATGAGCCATTTCCCCTCTATAGTACCCCTCTGCCTCGGTATGAGCCAGCTATGGACAGAAATCTTTACACACTGTAATCCAAGTAAGTCTTTCTTCCTTTAAATTTAAGAATCAAGTATTTCATCCCAGCAACAAGAAAAGTAACTAAGACAGATTTTAGCCTCAGTGGGGTCATTGTGTATTTGTTCCTGACTATGTACTTTAGTGGCTTTTGGAGTTGACTTGTGAGAAAGGGAAGGGTTAGAAAATATTTAGAACTTCTGGCTAAAAAAGTAGAGCTGAAATACCTTGGTGTCTTGGTTACTCTTCTCTGGTAGCTGGGAGGAACACCCGACACTCAAAATGAGGGAAGGAAAGGTTTGTTTAGCTCACCGTTACTGGAGGTTTCAGTCCATACTCAGCTGGTTCCAAGGCAGAGAGGCACATGGCAGAGCACAACCTTTCATGGCTGTGAGCTAAGAGTAAGAGCGCAGGGAGAGAGCTAGCTGCAGCTCAAGCAGCTAACTACTCTTTCTCCCTTACATTGAAATGCAAATCATCTGTCCCAGGGCAGGTGCAGCACCCATTCCCACAATAATCAATTACAAATTCCAGAAATAGCCCATGACAGCATGAGACTTTGAGGGGAAGGGGGGGGGTGCACCAATACACAAACCATAACGCTTGGGTTGCACTGAATGGGAGGTTCTGATAAGAGTTCAGGAAACCAAAAGACTGACAGAAAGTGAAGTTCATGCCCTGGGGATTTCGGGGAAGAAGAGCTGCATGGGTTGAAGCACCTCATATGATATGTGCTATGGTGTGGCAGAAAGTTCATCTACATGTTACTGTGCTGTCTGGAGACTTTGACTGAGACTGCAACTAGGGGTAGTAGACAAATTCATCTTGCAGCAAACATTTCATGGCAGTCTAGTGTGGAGGGATTACTGTTGGGAGATTTTAGCCAGATTTATGTGGACAATCAACATCAGGGAAGCCCAGCAGAATGATTCAAAATGATGTGACTTTAGCAAAGGAAACCCCAGTAGTGTTGCATGGAGAAATCAATTACTGGAAAGATGAGCAAGAAAAAGTACTTCAGAAAAAGATAACAAAAAGGATGGTCTGGGGATGTCACATGAACCACCAGGTCTCGAGCATTTGCAGCCTTAGTGTTGCAAATGTGAAAGGCTCTGCTTTATGAAGAAAGTTCCCAAACATCGTGTTCTAGAATGGCAGTGGCCAGGGGAATTTTGTCCTTGAGACTTGACTCAAAGGTACAGTTGAGAGAGAAGGGAACCTGGCTTCTCCTCTGGCTGACAGCTGCCTCTGGCATCGTGCATATTGTCATGGTTTTAGTGCATGCAGGATATAGAAGTGGGATCAAGAATGCTCCCACCCAGATTTCAGAAGAAGGCTTGTGAGGCCCAGCCATGTGACCTCCATAGGGTAGTAAAGCTATAAATATGAAGCTGAAAGCTCAGTGAATACTCTAGAATTTCAGAGGCCAGGAATGTGCATTGTCTGTGAAGAAAAATAGAGCAAGCAAAGAGCATTGGGGCCCAAGAGAGAAACCAGGGGAGCTGTACCCACCAGCGGCATTATAGGGGTGAAGCTGCACAAGCACTTTGGAGTCTACATCATGCCATGGATTGCCCTGGATACAGCACTTGGTCCTATAGGACTTAATGTTTGCCCTAATGGGATTTTTCACTTACTTTGCTCTCATTTATTTCTATCTTTTTTATATATCTTCAATGGAAATATATATCTTGTGCCAGTGAACGCTGGAAGTGTTTAACTTCTTTTACTTGTACAAGGGTCACAGCTAAGAGTTCGCCTTAAATCTCAGAGGAGACTTTAGACTCAGTCTTTTCAAAACGCTGAAAGTGTTAGGATTTTGATGAATCTTCTAGATAGATTAAGTGGCTTTTGCATAAAGTGATGTACAAGAGCTTGAGCAGGTGGAGGCAGGACAGGGACAGAATATTATGGCTTAAGTTTAGATATCCCACCCAAGCCTCATACAGTTTTAGGTGGGGATTTTCCAGAGTTGGCTGATCTACAGTGTGTGATTGATTCATGGTGCAGTGCTAGGATTAAGGCTCTGGAATTGAGAATGTGTGATTATTCCATCAACCCACTGATTGACTTGACACCCACCCTAAGCTGGGTAGCCCAGAAAGAATATAAAAGGAGTACAAAGAAGCTGCTCTGGTTCCATAAGGTTTAGGACGTAGTGCTGCAGCCATCGCTCTTCCGCAATACCCCTGTGCCATGGCATCCCGCCTCGGATGCAGCAATTATAAATAGAAACCTCCACAAACCGTGAGCCAAAATCAACCTTTCCTCTTTAATGATGCATGTCATTTATTTTTGTCTGAATAATGAGAACAGTGAGACACCTCCCTGCCTCACTTCCTGTGCACTATAGCTGTGTCTGTGGCTCTGCCACACTGACTTCTTATAGGATACTGTTCATTTGATTCTCAGGTCAGGACTCACAGGACCACCAGCCTCACCCTCCCATGCCTTAGTTGCCTCTGTGTCTTGGATTTGACGCAACCTATGGGCCAGGGATCCTCACCTCCTGCCCACTGCTGCCAAATCTCTCTTCATAACTTTTCTTTTTTGTTTTAAGTACTTGGCACAGGGTCTCACGACACAGCTCAGACTCTTAGGGATCCTGCAGTTTTCAGCCTCTTCAACACTGGGATTACAGGCATGTATCACCACACCAGGTTTATTGGTTAGCTCAGGGTACCCGGGGGCAGGGCCACCATGGCATGTGATGCCAGGGATCGAACCCTAGTCCTTGCACTTGTCTAAGCAGGCACTTGGTCTGCTGAGCTGTCTCCCTGGCCTTGAATTTCCTTCATGTTACTGTTCCAGCAAGTTCCAGAAGCCTCTCAGGGTTGCTAGATGATTTCTGTAGAACATGTGCTTTATGTAAGGAAGAGAGATAAAAATGGGAGCAAACTTTTGATAATGGAAGAAAAGAAATGGGGAAGGGAATGGGGGAAAAGGAATTGATAAATGTTATATACAAGTATAAATTCCTCATGGTGAGTAAGATGATTATGTATTACAAGCAGGTACCAATAAAACATAAGTTATTTTAAAACTGTTAAATATAAAGTAAAAGGGAAAATATGTAATTCCAAGATGGCTCAAAATGCGGTGATGAAGCAAAACTTGGTGCGACACAATTCCCCCTCTGAGACGCCTTCTGAGGGTTCCCAGTCCAGCACCATGGTTTTCCCTTGGTCGCTTGAGAGCACTGTCATGTTAACATTCCACCTGGTGCCAAAACTGCTGTTAGAAAAATGAAAAGGCTGTTCTGCAGGATCAATCAGCTAATTGTGTGCTCTGCATTATGCTACGAAGTCCTTTAGCTAGCACTTTCCAGTGAACTGGCTTTCCACTGTGCCAAAACTACCATTACAGTCAAGGAACCCAATGAAGAAATAATCGGTCAGGTCAGTAGGTTGGGTAGAACGCTGAGCAGGCAGCCAGATCCCAGGGGTGGAGATGCTTGGGAGAATGGTTCATGTTTTTCTTTTTTGTTGTTTTTTTGTTTTTTTGTTTTTTTCCTTAAAGCAAAGGCAAAGCCCGCAATTCCCAGCACACATAGATACCTTGGTGGTCATCCAGTGACTCCTCGTGCTACAAAGGTCAGAATGAAAACCAGAGCCAATGTCATGTTCCTCTTTCACAGATCCTCTTTGTGGAAGACCCACAAGGAAGACCTCCAGGGTCTCATTCCAGGTTGTCCTGGAGAGTGGGGATCAGGAGCATGGCTGGGCTGGAGTTAGCGTTACTCTGAATCTGTTCTGTCATCTGACTTGGAATTAAGTCCACAGGCTTGCTCTGTGACCCAGTGCAGTTAAAGAGAGACTGTCTACAAGTACAAGTTTATTATTATTGTTGGCGAGTTTGGAATGTTTCCTTTTGTGTTTTTAGAATTTCATTCCAAGGAAATTCCATTTGTACTTGCATTGCTTCTAAGCTATTCTGCAAGGTAAGTTCATCCATATGTGTGTCTGCTCCTAAAACTAAGCTCTTACAGGCCTTATTTTTAACAATCAACTTCTAATTTCAGTAGATAAATTCTGCCCTCAAGCAGCATATATTTTTTTCTATGAACCTGTAATAAACATGGTCAAAGCCACGAAGCCAGCCTGGCTTCAGAGGTTGAAGTAGACGCAGGTGTTGGGCAGCACACTAGGGGTCACATAGGTTTTGTAGGGATGACCCTCTCTCAGCCGACAGGTAATAGAAAGACAGCTGTGGACCACAGTGCTGTCCTCTTGATGAGCTGTATTTCAACTCTTCGTACAGGTGCACATCTGCTGTGTCTTTATGATTGTTTTATCCTATTTCTTTGTTGTGATTTGCTCTGAAAATGTCAAGAATTCTCACGTAGGTAAAGCATGTCTTCATCTAAAACTATCACAAGAGAGTCAACATTCTGTACAATAGAAAACTCGCCTTCGACAAGAGGCCCTAAGCAATCCCTGTCATTCCACATCACACCTGAGAATGCCCATTAAGTGTTCCCAATTTGTCATCAGCCTCGGTGGCCTGTCCACACCCCTATGGGTCCTTCATGGAAAACACAGGTGGTCACTGTGACTCAGGAGTCCATTTGCAATTCATCCGCTCACCATTTATGATCAGGAAACTCTTCAGGATGACAACAAAGAAACATCAGCTGGCCGGCGGTATGCCTGTGAATAAGTTTCAAGATGGATTAATCATGAGAAGAATTAATTCAACTATTTGGAGCCTACTGTGCTGTAGATCCAGTCTCAGATGCTCTGTCTTCTAAGCTACAGGGAAAAACTGCACTGTATATCATGTTTTCTATGTGCAATTTGATTTGACAGAGTGTATAATGCTATCATAAGTATGGCGAGGTGTGTGATAGTCTGCTTTGTTCCTCCAAAATCTGTGAATACAGATGACTCTCCTCTCTCAAACCCAGCTCTGTGTTTGCAAACTTTTCTATATCCTGCAGGCTTTTCCACCTAGGCTCGCATCAGCATATAGGTCTGCAGATAAAGCTGTGCGCTGCACCCTTTCCTGTGGGGTACTTGAGTTCCTCCCACTTGTGCAGAGCCATCTCCCCTGCTCAACAAAGGGTCGTGAGAGTGGATGTACATTCTCAGATTTGAGAGGGTTTGGGGTTTACCTGGTGATGGCTGGGGAACACTGTGCCAGCAGTGCATGGCATTCTAGGGGCTTCTGGGGAACCCTTTCCACACACACATAGCACAAAGTCTGGGGGTGTCCACCTTTACAAAAGGGCCATTCATCTCTCATTGCACATGGGAATCTGACAGGGTTAGGATGTCCTACCCGAAGAGCTCCATTTAGGAAATTCACACATCTCTAAATTGGTTTCTGTGAGACATCTTTTTCCTTCCTTGGGCTCCATAACAATTTGCCTGTTCAGTAGGCTCTCTGTATATTTTCCAGAATACTGTTAGTATTTTATTTACCATTTCTGTCCCCTTCCTAATCAGTGATTTTTATTATTTCTGTTGAGTGTAACAACACATCCTAACATAAGCAATGAAATCGAGTTTAAGAAAAAAAAAAAAAAAAAAAAAAAAAAAAAAAAAAAAAAAAAAAAAAAAAAAAAAAAAAAAAAAAAAAAAAAAAAAAAAAAAAAAAAAAAAAAAAAAAAAAAAAAAAAAAAAAAAAAAAAAAAAAAGCCATCCTGTATTATAGCGCCGTCTGGGGAGCCTGCTGGCTTCTGGTGTGTTAATTTACACTAAAATCCATGACCCAGGAGCCTGATTGATTGCTAAGGGCAGAAATCCAGCCCCTGGCCTAGTTTATTTTGTGAACTGTAGCCTCAGATATCGCTGCAAGCCACAATGATATTGATTTGATATACACTAGATGGCTCTTTATGCTCTTTGGGAAATTTATTGTGCAGCGTCAGAGCCCAGCAGCCGGGGAGAAGCTGCTTTCTAAATTGAAGAGGGCGATCACGGTTTGACCCCTGGGCCACTCTGGTTACTGAGTGGCCTGGGCGAGACTAAGTCGGCGCGGGCCCCGGGGACAGCGCTCATCAGTTCTGAATGCCAAATCCCTTCAGAGAGCCTGAGTTATTGCTAATAGGGACTTACTGTGTCTATGACATTTGGATGCCCTATAAGTTAAACATCATAACACTTTCTTCGTGTCATAGTCCTTTAAATTATGGCTGAGCGCAGCACCTTTGCTCGGGCCGCTTCACACCCGATGTGGCTGCGTGATATGGCGCGACTATGTCGTCCGAGGTGGTGATCAGGGCGGCTATCATCAGCCTGGGAGCTACAGCCACACGAGTCTACCCCGCCTATAAATTAACAGGCTTGTCATGTGAAGTCCAATTGCAGGAAACATTCTTGCCCTCTTGTTTCTGCACAATAGAAGCCCAGTGGCCTTTGGCAGTCAGCACAGTAAAAGTGAGGAGGAAATGCAGGTTTTGAGAGGCTTGACAGTTTTTCTTGAGGAAACTGTGCTGGTGCTGGATGAAAGGTTGACAAAAGGGAAGCGTCACTCTTCAGGGGCATCGCATGCGTGAGCTGGAAAAGAAATTACGTCTGTTACAGCATGTCACAATCATCCTTGCTCTTAGGGAGGGTCGTCAGGCTTATAGTTTCTAATGTCCAGAGAGAGACATTACTCCATAACTGACCATCGTCTCATTGGTGACAAATGAGTTGCTCAGCTTCAGCTGGCTTTTGGGGACTGATTCTAACTTTGGAACTGCTGGATACCCAGGAGCATCCTTTCACCTAGAGCATCATTTTCCAATGTCTGCATATCTCTTGCACCTACTCACGATGTCCAGAAGGACCTGAGTTGTGTGCTTGTTTTTTTTTTTTGTTTGTTTGTTTTGTTTTTTTTTTTTGTTTTGTTTTGTTGTTTTGTTTTGTTTAGCATCGGGGCAATGTGATCATAATAATCCTCTGAGCAGCCTTTTTTCAGGACCCTAAAGGTCACAGACCACAGGCAGATGGTGACAGCCATGGTCCACTTCGTGTTACTTGCCAGTGGCTTCTGAAGTGTTATTAAGCTACCCCAAGCAGTGCTTTCAATATAGGGCTCACACTGGCTTCTGATGAGATAGAATTAGCTATTTATTGGAGGAAATAGAGACTTTCCAATTAATTGCCAGACTTTCTAATTAACTAAACAGTCTACTTGGTACTGGGTCTCACTATGCAGCTCAGACTCACAGTAATCTCCTTTCTCCACCTCCTTCATACAGGGATTAGAGACACGTGCCACTATGCCAGGTTTTGGTGGCCAGCACAGCATGCCCTGAGTTCTGGGGGTGGCATGGCATGTGGTATCGTGAGTCAAATCTGGGTCCTTGTGCTTGCCAGGAAGATATTTAGACCTCTGAGGTATCTCCCCACCCCTGTGTGGAAGATGTTTGAATATTTTGTTTTTGGCAAAAACTCCACCAGGTACATGTCATTTCTATACATCCTGTGAGCAGGTTCCATCATCTTTCTTGATTATCTGTCTGGTTTGGACTCCATGAAGACAAAGAAAGCACCTGTCCTCTAGTACGATGTGCAGCCAGCATCTGCATACCCCCAGCCTCCTGTGGCCACTCATTAAGAATTTAACAGTGACACTGCTGGTGAAAATGTAGACTAGTACAACTATCATGGAACTCAGTGTGGAGCATCCTCAAAGGCTAGAATCATAAAATTCAATTCAGCTGTTCTCCTTTTTGGGCATCTTCTCAAAGGAGCAAAAGGCATTGTATTTGATGGATGCATTCATACCCTGATGAATAATAGCATCGAACATAGTAGCTAAATCGTGGAAGGGGCCTATATGTCCAGCAACACATGAGTGGATAAAGAAAATGTGACAGTCTTATGCCATGGATGACAACTCTGCCATAAAAAAAGATAAACTCAACCCAGAAAATAAAGGGAGGCAGGTGGAAACCATAACGTTAAGTGAAATCAATCAGACGTGTGAGCCCAAGCTTTGCCTGGTTCCTTTCACAGGAGAAGCCTAAAGCATACATGGAAAGCAAAATAAATGAGAGCTATTAGGAAACAGGAAGGCCTAGCTTTCACCAAAAGGAAGGGAACTGAGAGATTGAGGAGCGAGAGGGAGGATGAAAAGGAACTCAGCTATGTTCCACGCCAGCACCAATTACCCACGAAGAACATAAGCTTCTCATACTATAAACTTACCAATAAATAAAAGCTAAAAAAAAAAAAATCAAATGACAAAATCCTCTCTATCTCAAAAAGGAAAAAGTAACATGTGAGCATGGCAAACTTGCACTCTGGAAGTAGGTGAGCCGGCAGGCAGCTCTTCCAGTGTGCGAATCCTCCAGATCGAGTAGCCATTGTCTCCAAAGAGCCATGGCATAGAACAAACATTCAAAAGCAACAGGCCTTAGAGACAATGGCAGCAGCAAAACAGGCTGAGTTTGTCTGCACGCAAATAACCAGCACCAGTCAGCTCAGGTGAAAGGTGACTTCGATGCCGCTGCTTCTGCAGAGCACTGTCCCTGCTGAGGGTACCTCCTGTTAATTCACAGGGCACTCCTGTGCATCCTCATCGCAAATGACTCTCTACTCAGGGGTACTCTACTCCTTTTTGTCTAACAGCACTAGGAAAGTATTAAAAATTGAGTTAAAGCAGAGTTTTGGCCAGTAGGTAGACAAAAGCATCTCAGAGGTGACTTGTTCTGCACAGCTCAATGACCTGGGACCAAGAAGGAGACAACATGCTCATAGGCCAGGTCTTTCGGTGGCTGAGCTGACCTCACGTACCTTCTCTCTGCAGTGCATATGCTGTGGTGATTTCAAGCAGTTCCCAGAATTGCAGTTTCCTCATCTGTAAGTCTGCGCAGCCCATGTGTGCAGTGAAGGAGTGGTTGTGCCATAGGGTGGGCCTCTTGCATAACGAACAGTTCATTCCTGCTCTTCCCAACTCCTCACGGAATAGGAACAAAATACAACTTCTATCGCTTGAAAATTCAAATTGTAATAGTTGCATATACAGATGCATGTGTGTTTTTATGACTGTGTATGGACGCACACACACACACACACAGAGACTCACTCACTAAAACACTCAGCTAAAGACCAAAAATAAGTGCATCAACTATACCTAATTACTCTTCTTTTATCATAAAGAAGTAACCTCATTGAGTTCAGAGTCCACTACCATGTTCTCCAGGTGACAGTGATAGGGAAGGAAAGAGTGATGGCTACAAACACATGCCCCAAAGAGACCCAGGGTGTGCCTCAGAGCACTGTCCAGTGCTGAGGCTTCCAGTAAGCAAGAAACGCCTAGCCTGTCATGCCACAGGTGCCTGCTGGGTGCTGTGCTTATGATGATGCTCAGAACTAAAGAGAGGTGTTCATACAGGAAAGTAACTTGATTTCAAAAGATGGAGAGCTAGCTAAGGCCAGGGAACTCACTGTGGCAAAATCAGGACTAGAATTGATACTTCACATTCTGGTTCAATCATAAGAATGAACATTAATGCATATATAACAGTAACAAGCTAAACCGTGCAGAAAGAGAAGGTGTTGATGACCAGGATTCTGAGCCTTTCTTCTGGGTTCTCATGGTTGAGGTGAAACGCTTCCCTGTCAAGTTAGCATCATGCACTTCTATGCTCAGAGGTGTGGCCATGACCAGACCATATGCAGGCAGCGCAGCCTGGAAAGATGGCAGCACGAATGCCAGGGAGCCTTGGGGTGAAAGACCTCGCAGCATCTCTGCTGTAGTCATTGGAAGTCTCTAAGTAGATATGCTTTGGAGAGCTTGGGAAAGGAAGCTGGGATGCACACTGTGAGGTCACAGGTTCTGCAGGGTGTGATGGTGTGGGTCATAAGTCCTGTCACAAGCTGTCAAATCAGCATTGGTCACTGTCATGGGAGAGGTGTCACTGCATCAGGACCATGGTGACAACCACGGAGAAATGCACAGAGAGTGCCTAAGACCATGGCGGCCGTTTCAGTGGGACATCCAATGCCCCGGACCAATCCACTTGGTGGAATTCATAACTCAATGACCTCCTCAGAGGAGGAGTCTTCTCAGTTACTGCTCATTTACAAAACTGTGAAGTTCCCCAAGACAGCAGGGCCTGTAACACACTTCTGTCCGCATTCACCATCTTTGTGATAAGGACTAGTGATAAAGCTGTTAGTGTTCCAGGGCTGAGAAATGCCTGACAGGAACAAAGTGACTTTGCAAGCCCAGCCATGGTCACAGAATGGACAGCCGGGCATCAGGTGGGAGCTTGGGTAGCTGGAGCTTCCATGGTGCTCCGGCCCAAGGTGAACCACAATGGAGGCTGCCCCATTTCAACTTTCCACTCCGAAGGTAGAAGGGGTAAGGAATGGTGCAGAGTCTGAGCCAGCAGCAAAGAAGCTCTGTGCAGAGAGCAGCCAGCTAGCCTGCTGCTCTGTCGGAGATCACAGGACCGGCTGGGCTCAGGGCTGAGAAAGCAGGCCGGAGAGATGACACTGAGAAACGAGGTAAAAGCTGGCGATGTTGATGAAGACGATGAGCAGGGCCTGCTGCACATGGGGGACAGCGGGCTTCCTTCCCACAAGTGGGCCCACATGAGGGGCTGGGAATCTGGCTCTGTTGGGGCTCAGGTTGGATGCTCAGAAGAGAACCTGGGCCGTGTAGAATTCCAAGCAGGAGTTCAGCAGGGATGAGTGCAGGTTGGAGCTGCTCTCATGGGGACATTGTTTACATCAAGAGTCCGTTCTCCCCACACTGCACTGGGCCCAGTCACACAGCAAGATGCAGGAGCAACTACTTAGCTGGGAAGGGCCTGAGTCCACCTTGAATGGTTCCAAGCTCAAGGCCTCAAGGACACACCTGTTTCCATAGGTGTCACAGGAGAGGTTCCTCTCCCAGTATTGCAAGTATCAGAAGGCAGAGAAAATGCAATGTGGGGCCTGCTAAAGAGACAGAGCAGCGAGATGGCTCCTGCTGGACCAAACCCTGCGGGGCCCTGGAGTTGCTTCTCCTTGTGAATGACCGACTTGAAGCATCAGGCTCAGGACCTACCCACGTGAGGCCTTGAAAGCCCCTGTGCCCGGGAGCTCTCATGGAGCTGCAGGTGAGTGAGGAGCTGTCCCTAGAGTTAGAAAATCGGGCCCAGACGTTCATCCCTGAAGCAGGAATTCTCCAACTCCTAAGGCCTGGCAGGAGCACAGTGCCCCCTCTGTCTTTCCAGGTATGGGGCTGCCCCAGAACCCACGTGTCTCATGTGGCTCCCAAGTGGCACTGACAGTCCTAGGGCCATGCTAGGAGAGTCGCTCCACACAGCCCTTTTCTGAGCAGATGCCACCTAAATCCCTTCCAGGAAGCCACGGTCTCTGTGGCCCACTGCAGGATAGGCACTTTTTACCCTACGGTGTCTCTTCTTTGTGCCTGCCTCTCTCTTCTCTGTCCAGCCCACAGCTCTCTGAGAAGTAGCTGGGCACTCAGGAAGAACACAAAAAGAAACCGAAGTAAGGGTCACACAAAAAGTCCTGAGTGAACTCGTAAGTCATGCGCATCTGTCCTGACATCTGGGTGGAGTGATAGGCGCTGGCACCGCTTTCTTAGTGGCGCACCTCCTGACTGGGAGGTGGAGGGGCTCATCGTGGGAGACACACTCGCCCCACCTCTCTATCCAGGCCCACAAGGCATGCTACCAACATGCCGTTTGGCTCCATTGCTCTTCCTAGTATTTCCTGAACGTTTCCTTAAGAGCACACCTGCCCCTTAATTTAATGGAAACAACGCTGAGGATGCTATTATGCAATTTCCTATATAGTGTGTTATACCTGTCAAAGGACAGTATACCATGTCGTGGACCTTTGATGGGAGCTCTCAGCTCTCAACCCCTTCTGCCTTCTTTTGCTGCAGGTGATTTCTGCTGTCAGCAGCCCTTGTTCAAGGTCTTCTGTCTAAGGGAGAGCAGAGATGGGGACATTCCCACCGTGCTCCCTGTGCACCTTTCATCCATGGAGCCCTCCCCTCAGACTTCCCTGCTCCTGCCCTGGCAGGGCAGGGGTGGAACAGCTCTGTTTCTGGCCTTGGCCTTAGGATCTGAGCCAGAACCATGCCGAGTTCTTCCAGGAGAGCACAGCACTTCCAGCCTTCTCTGCCTAAGGTCCATCAGCCTCAGCACCTGTAGCTACGGGTGCCGCATCCTCAAATTTAACCAACCTCAGATCAAAAATACCAAACAAAGAAATGTGACATTGTGTTTAACATGGATAGACTTCTAGTTCTTACCATAACTTCCTAAAAGGTATTCTATACAGCACCTATTTACATAGCATTCACATGGCTTTCAGTGTTATGAACAATCTAGAAAGGGCAAAGCATACAGGAGAGTGTGTGAGGGTTGTGCACAAATGCTAGAAGATTTCCCATGGTGGCTTGAGTGTCCCTGATGCCCATAACCAGGAGGGACATTGATTTCGCAGTGTCAGATGACTGACGCTTAGAATCTGAATATGAATCCCATCTGTATCCTTATTATTCATTCTTCTGTAAAGTGTTTGTGATGAGATTTTAGGAAAACAGGAAAAGGAATTTATATGGCCTGTTTTGTACCTTTTGAATCAAATTATATTAATGAGGTTCATAATTCTAATTGGTAAGTTTGCTCCTATCTTAATGCAACCCACCTCTGCCTCCTTGCCCTAGAAATACCAGTAAAACACATTTTTTTCAAGAAAATAAATTTCCAAAATGTGAAAAATACTACACATTAAACCACAGGAAAGCATATTAAGGAAATACTTGGAGGCTTGCTGGGGTAAAACCAGAAAGCATGGAAATTAGACCTCTAGGCCTAAAATTTAACATAATTTAAAAGTTCTGCATTAGAGTTAGACTAATGGTGCTTTCCCCCAGCTGGCTTTTAGAAATGCTCTTCAGCTTTGAATTATGAAAGGGAGAAAATACCCCCAAAAGAAATACAGCGCCCCAGCGTGATGATGAATTTTTAGGAAGGAATCGACGTGGGGCTGTTTGGCATTCAGGGCCTCCTGTCAGGCCTCCATGTGCTCAGAGAGCCACCCTGTCCTGCATGCCTCCAGCCTGTAGACCTCATCCCTGAGCTGAATTATCCAAAGACAAGTAATTGTGGTTGTGTTTCCTTTGGTATCAGAGGCCTGGTTGCCTTCCCTGGCTTGTGCTTTGTGTATGCGAGGATTTTGCCCTCTAGAATGCAGTGGAAGGCCAAGGGAAGCTGTTCCGCACTGCAGTCCTTCTCACCCATGTTAGGAGAAACGCAAAGGCAGGTGGACCCAAGAGCACAGCGTGCCAGCCCAGCAGTAGCCTGGTCCTGCCATCGCCAATGGCAAGTGTCTGGCTTTTCCCAACACCACCTGTTCAGGCAACCCCTTTTCAGTACCTTGCTAAGGGACATTGCTATGAGGTTTAGATTGGGTGACTGTTCTTATGGATGCCGATGACAAAGAAAAGCATGGCCTTTTAGCAATGGGAAGATGCACTACGGCCCCTGAGAGTCCTACCCTCGCTGCCGACAAGTCAGGTCTGCGTAAAGCGTCCGTTCTGTACATTTGTTTCTTGCTGTTGGAGAAAATATAGAATATAGTGAAATTTTCCATGCTCGAATCTGACACTTATCTAGATCTAGCTAGTTTAAAGAGCAAAACCAACTTGGTAGGTTGGAAATGGAATGGTTTATTTGGGCATTCTATGTACGCACTGGTCATTGATGACAAATCTGACTTTGTGGTGATAAACCGTGGACCCTTTTTTGTCCATGAGAGAATAACTGGCTGCTTTCACTCGACCTTGACCTTGACCTGCCACCCTCAGGGTTTCAGCCCATTCCTGGCACAGCTCACAGCTGTTGCCGCCATCCATCATAGCTCCTGCACCACCAGTGGTGCTCAGTCTCCACAAAGCCATTAGAAGCTGAGAATGTGGTAAGCGGGAAGTGCTTCTGCTCTCCTTGGCTTCACGGCTTAGGGAGCCAGGACACCACAGGGCATTGGTAGTTCTCCTCAGGGTCCCGCTGTTGGTTATAAGCTGAGGGCTCCTGGTGTTTCCAGTATGCTGAAAGAGAGCCCAGCTCTTTAAGGTAGCTTCCTAACACACACACACACACACACACACACACACACACACACACACACCTTGCTGTCACTCTGAGTAAGAAGCACAGTGGTAATTCCCAGCCTATCTGTTATAGGAATGGGCTCCTACTGAGATTCCCCGCACAGCCTCAGGGACCCTATTTCCGGTCCCCCGCTACCTTGAGCCATCGTGGCCTTCCCTAGTGGTGACAGGCTGGAAAACCTCCTTATGCACTTGGAAGTTAAAAGTGGTGTGGATTTCTTCCTGGTCCTTGGAGCACCATGGCTGTGGGATTTACCTCTGCCTGCCCCAGGCCCCATCACCTTCCTTCGGGATGACAGGAGACCTTGTGCCTCTGCGCGCTCCATGCAAAGCATCACCGGCTAGCTGAAGGCTGCGTGACCCGCGCACCGGGCTGTTCCTCGGACGTCATGCTGCAGCCCACAGAGCAGAGATTCAGCAGGCAGCAGACACTGGTGATGGGCTTCTAAGACTTCCCGAGTACTTCATCTCTTGGTGATGTTTCATTCATGGGTAGCGAAATCTGTTTTCAACCCTGAACTGTTGAGCCTATGGCTCCATAGCAAATATAAAAAATATTAGTTTACGATGTTGGCGATTTCATCACTTTTGAGGAAGCTAACCAAATTTTAGGTTCGGTTCAAAGAGCAAAGGGCTACAAAGGACATATTTCAGCTTATCTTAAATTTTACCTGGTTGCTCTGAAAATGAGAACTCAGATAAAAAGCCCAGTGTTAAGTAAGTGCGGCTGTGATAACAGAAGGCATTATCACCTCTGAAAAAGGACTGCTCCCAACGCAGTCCAAGCCTCGGCTCTTCTTCACATTCAGGGACAAAGCTTTTTTCTCAATGTCACGCATTATAAATAGGAGGAATTTTTAAGGAGTGGAAAATGCCTGCGATGGGTGGACCCACATCACCCACGTGAGGCAGTGTCACTAGACAATTACTTGGCCCCTCTCAACGTTCCTGTGTGTTTGTGTTATAATTAGGACTCTCAGTTAGGAGCCAGGCCATAAAGTCTCCCTGAAGAATGACGGAGCTTGTGTGCCAGAATATGGGACCATATGCACCCTGTTTTGTTGGGTTTTTATTATAACATGTGCTACATTAACTCACTCACCTTTAAAAACTTTTTTTTTTCTCTATTTGGAAGCTGCCCAAATATTTTTACGTTGTTTCCTCATTTTTACTGATTATAGGAAAACCTCAATCATGTCCCCAAACTCACATTCAAATGATAATAAAAAATCATATTTTATTGCTAACTTGTTGCCAGGAGGTTAAAACACCACTTTGAAAAGCACTTATTCACTTATTTTTATTTTTCAAAAATCTCAAGGCAGCCTGCTCAACTGAGACATGTGGTTGGTTTTAACTTCAATTTGTTTTATTTGAAAGAAAAAAAAATTAATTTGCGTCTTCAAGAATGCAACTTAAGTAGGTCCATAAAAATAAACAGAAGGTAAACTCTAGGGGAATTTTAGGAGCTGGAGGAAAATCTTAAAGGCAAAGACAAACCAAGAACCCACAAAAAACCAAAAGGTGTTGGGTTCAAGCATCCGACATTGCGCACTTTCTCCATGTCACACGGATAGAGCTAAGTGGTCACTCCACCCATGACAGAAGACACTGCAACAGAGCAAAGAGCGGACCTGGTAAGCTTGGGAGGGGGTGCTGTAGGACCCAAGCAGAGCCAGGCCTGCCTGCATTCCGCCTGACTTGCCATGGCAGCCTGTGCCTGGATTCTGGTTGGTTTTTTTTTTTTCCATCCATGGAAGTGTGTCTTCAGTCCCATGGGGCCAAGAAGAGGGACACATCGAAGAGCTTCTCCTGAGCGGCACACAGCAGCTACTCAACACATCTCCCAGAGACCCATGCTGGACATGGCTTTGCCCGCGAAGGAAATACAGGCAGACGCCAAGCTGAAACATGCGTGGTGACCTCCCACTCTGGTGTCAACGTGAACGAAGGTCACTTTTGATCTTGCCTCTCTGTGACCCTACTTCACCACTCATGTTCCTCTTTTCCAGATCCCCGGGAATGTATCTACCATGATTCCTCACTCTTGTGTGTCACAGATGTCTTAGACATTAAATTACATGGCACTCTTACCTTCCTTGAAAAGATATTTCCACTGACAAAGCTTACTAATCATGATCGGCAAATTCAATCATAAATTTTATAGACACACAATGGTCTTCCATGGAGTCGCAGACAGAGAGTTTCCATTCCCCTGCTGAGCTAAATCTTCTCTTCTGAGTGTTAACTTTGTTAACTCTCTGACATGGTCTGCTTTTCAGAACTGCCCTCCAGCCCTCTACTCAGTGCACTAGAATTCTGAGGACTCATCCTCTGTCACAGGAGTCTCAGCACTGGTAAGGACTGGTGTTTCTCTGACACCAGGGGGATGTGTCATCCCCACAAGAGCAGCGTGTCCCTGACCAGATGTCCAGAGTCTGGCTGCCATGAGACAAATCTTAACCCTATAATCTCACCTGGATATCTAGCAAAGAGCCTGGCTCACAGGACTGACTCCATAAAAACTTGCAGATTGAATCCTGCACACACTGAACTTTCTCACCTGAGAGTCACTCCTGACCCTCTAGACACATGCTAGAGTCCTGCAAATTCCTTCAAAGATAACCGGTCCTGTCAACCTTTGCGACTAGTTAGAAACCCTGAGCTACGTAACTGCCTTGCTTATTGTAGCATCCGAACCGTGGCGATGGTTGTCCATCGCACTTAGACCTCCCTCTTTGGGGAGATTTCCCACACCTTTATCATGAGATCAAAACAGCTGCCTAAAATCCACCAGCAAACCTCATGGAAAAGTCAAAGCACACATCTCGCCGGAAACACACACTCCTTATACAATAATAGATATCGGCATTTGTATACTTGTACTACACTGGTACAAAACTCACTTGTTTGAGAAACAGAAGATAAAGGAATCTCACACTCCAGAAGATGATACTGAAAAACTACCTACCAGATGTCAGTACCTATAAGCATGTCCAGGACATCACTGTACGATGAGGAGAGACAGTCAAAGAGAACATTACCATGCTCTGTACCACATGCAGGTGGGTGTAGTGCTCAGGGACAGTGCTCCCCATGTATTCTCATCATAGATCTCTAAGGCCTACAAGCATTTTATACTATGAATAGGAGGAAAAAATATTTTGCACACATATAATACATACGGCTACATATCTAAGCTAAGGTCTAAGCTAATCACATACCCTTAGTTTCATTTCCTCTAAAACCAGTGGGCGTATGTTGATTGCTGGTGCTGCAGACCTATCATGAGCTGGAACCAGGAGGAGCTTGGGAAGTGGACTTGGTTTCGTGCACTGTAACCTAGAAGCAGCACCCACTAACCTGTTTCAGATAAAGTACCAGCATAGTAACTTTGAGCTTCAGTGGTTGCAGGAATTCTAACTGAAAGTCCAGGTGTACACCTACCTGAGAACATGTTCTTAGAGGAAAACATTGTTCTTCCACCAAAGCTGAGATACTCAGGGATGCTTTAGCTCTTTCACGAGCTGTAGGGCTACGACTGCTGACTCTCTTACAAGGCCATAGCTCTGTGGTCGCTCAAGTCCATGCAGTCTTCTCTGAGTTGGTTATCATCGCTCAGTAGCACAGGAAATAAAGATACAGCTCACAGCTTCACATGACTGGGACCTGACGGCACACAATATTTGTACTCCCTGTGGTCATACATTAGCGTGAACGTATGCTGGGACATTACTAAGTACTCTTCTCCATTGCATTAACTTCTCTGGGCAGTTCGGTGGCCCCATAGTTCTCACAGGATCACACTTCTACAGTCATGCATTATAGCTCTGCCTTTTCTGTCATTATCTGCATCACCTATGTCCTGTGGAATGAACTCCTGGGGGTCAAAGGGAATATCAAATATACCAAGGACATTGCTATGTGGAGGCATCAGAACTTGGTGGTCACTGGAGCATTTGTTATTGGCTTTATAGCTAGATGCATGGGTGAATGGTAGATGGACAGCTGGATGAGGAATCCAGGGGAATGGAGGGATGGATGATGGGCGGTTGTATAGTTGATAAATGGATCCACGAATGGATATATGGATGGGTGGGTGGGTGGGTGGATGGATGGATGGGTGGGTGGGTGGGTGGGTGGATTGATAGATAACATACCGCACAAGGGTGTATGAGTGGATGGATGAACGGTTGGACACATGGAGGGATGAGTAAAGCTCGTGAAGGAACAAGTGTCTTAAACTCCAAGGTATGTGAGGTTAGTACCAATGTTAACGCTTCCTTTTTAATCTGTCAGTATTCACTTTGTACAGCGAAAGCTCTCTGTTCTCTTGGAAAACAGAAAAAAATGTCACCTTCAGATTTTAATATTAGCAACATTACATTTTGCCAAAAATCTGGCTCTCCAGGAGGTGCTACAAATAGCTGAAGTAACATTTGCCTCAAATAATAAAACGGTTTATCTTTGCTGCTTTCTCTCTTCCTCACCTGTAAGAGAACCAGATTCTTAGTCCCTATTCTGTACAAATTCTGTGCTCTATCACACAGTTTCTGAGCTAAGGAAACATGCTCCACATCTGGTGATATCAAGTACAAATCTGAGGATAGTTCAGAGCAAGCCAGCACTGTAGGTAGAAGTTAGTTGGTCCAATAATGCACGGCTGGGACTACCAATCCAGAGAGGACAAGAGAAAAGAGAAACAGTTGCCAAGTGAAAGGAGAAAGAGCACCGTGAAAAGGAGCATGGGCCTGCGACTACTCAGGGTAGCTTAAATATCTGAAACTTAAAATAACATTTGCAGGAGAGTTGTAAGTCATTACTCTATTCAGACTACAAGTCTGATTGCTCAAAATCATTCTCACACTGGGGCCTACAAAATGGAAATTAAGGTGAGCCTACACAGTGCAGAAGGTTGAGGGGAGAGAGCGCTTGAGCTGATGGAAAGTCGACATAAAACTTAAAATGTTAACATGACTTCTTTCACCTCAGGTGAGTGTGTAAATGAAACTTATTATTTTTTTTTCTTTTGTAAGGCTACAAATTCATTAATACATCTTTGGGAATGACTGATTCAATTGAAAGGACTTTTAATAATTCTGGTAACTCTAATCTGAACCATTATTTCTAATTTCTTAATATGAAACCAGAAATATTGGTGACCTAATAAGTTTTACAGCACGGCACACAACCTACTTTATAGAGCTTACACCATTATGTAATATGTTATAAAGCAAGTTGAATGTTGTAAAACTCATTATTTTTTTTCTCTTAGCTAAAGTGCATGATAGCCAAAAATTTAAGTGGAAAACTATTAAAGTTCCAGAAATCCCAAACTTACACATTTTTTCAAATGTTCTTAGTTGGTTTTTGGGGGGCTTCCTGTCACAGTGTGGAACGCTGGGTATGGAAAGGTAGTGGTCCAGTGTAGACAGAGCAAGGTTCTGTGGAACCGGAGGGCTTTTGAAAGTTGTATCTGCCTTATGTCTTTTCATATTTGCTAGACAAAACAGTAGGATGTCGATCAAAGATTTGAAAGGATTGGGTCCAAACCAGGACTCAAAGTGAGGAGTAATAACCCTGCACTGCCCACAGGCTCCACCTCAGAGGAGGTCCTGGGGCTGAGGAACAGATGCTGTGCTGCTGAGGCCTCTCCTCAGTCAGCGCTTCAGGTGCTGTGGGTGTTCCCGGCCGTGGAGCCATTTGCTTCACTGAGGTCAAGGTGTGTGCTGTTTGCACCCTGACGGTTGTCTTCGCCCTGACAATGGTCTTTGCCCTGATGCTGGTCTTCACCCTGATGGTGCTCTTTGCCCTGACGGTTGTCTTCATTCTGACTGCTGTCTTCACCCTGATGGTGCTCTTCACCTTTACGGTTCCTTTACCCTGATGGTGATCTTCATTCTGGCCATGATCTTTGCCCTGAAGGTGGTCTTTGACATGATCGATAAGATAAATAACACACACACAGTGAGCCCAGTGGAAGTACAGGCTCTCTTTCATACTGTGATCCTCTGATCACATACTGAAGATAATTTTAGCCTATTTATCCTCCCATCAAAATACTAGCTTTTCCTTCCTCTCTCTTTTTCTCCTTCCCTCCCTTAGTTCTTTCCTTCTTTCTCTTCTCCTCCTTTCTATTTTTTTCCTTTTAAAACCATGTTTTGTTTTTCAATTTTCATTTCAGTTTCTCCATGTTACCCTTACAATTAGGAAAATAACCAAATTATTCTTTGAGTACATTTGCAAAGTAGAAAACTAGAGTAGGAATTCTGTCAAAGTAATTCTAGTGTTAGTGAAGGGGCTGGTACTGAACTAATGAAAATCAGTTTCACAGACAGGAGTTCACATGAGAACCTTTGATTCTGTGGCACCTAAGTTCATGTTAGAGTGAAAAAAGTAAAATTAGTGTGACAGGCACTTCTGATTACCTATCTGACAAGATCCATTTTTGCAATTTTCCTTAGTAATTTTATTGTCCTGATCATTAGCTCACATGTGGGCCCTCACGCAAGCAAAAGGGGTCATGGGATTCCTGTCATGAAGGGATGGGTCACCTGACTCAACTCTGCCCTATGGACCCCAGAACTTCCAGGATGAAAACCAGCAGGTTTTCCTAGCCCTGCATCTACTCTGGAGAAAGCCCAGCCCCCGCATGCTGTGGAGGACTTGACCCACTTGGCAGCCTCCAGAATCCTCTAATGAAAGAGACACAACTCTCCTCTCCACTTGACTGAGTTTATATTACCTATTATATCAAACCTACATAACCTTACAATGCTCAGGACCTAGAGCTGTAAAAATGGCACCTTTTCTCTCTCCATTCAATAAAAATTAGTGAGTGAAAATCTCCAGCGCAGTGCTTAGCCTAAGCTAGGATGATCCAGAGTCAGAGTGGCAAGGCCTGTGCGCAGATCCTCTTTCCTTCCTGCCACCATGCCGCATGCACTGCACACGGTTTTTATGATCGCTGAGACAGAAATGAATCAGTTGGGTCTGGGTGCAGGACACACCCTTTTCAGGGATCAACTAAGGTGGTCTTCCTTGGCTTTGGTGCAGCTGGGGCCCTTGGGCCTGTATCAAAGTGCAGATGAGGCTGAGGCAGCGCCCACCCAGGTGGTGCTGGCATTGTCATCTGACTCTCTCTGGGTGAGCCTCAGAGATCTACCCTTACTGGAGAAAAGCTCTCAATTCCAGAAGAACAGAGGGTCTGAAAGACAATATTGGTGCTAGGTAATTCACACTAAAAAATTGCAGGCAGAAGGAGTACAACTCTAAGCAGAGGAGAACAGACAGCTACTGTTTTCAGTCAGTTTGTGACATGTGTGTCTTTTGTTAAGACCTTAAACCTGGAGAGTTTGTCATCACCAGAGGAGATGTCTATATCTCATCACCAGCTCGACCGAGTGATTGATCCCTCTACAACTTAACAGCTTTGCACCAAACCATAAGGCTAACACAACCAGGTGGAGTCTGCTCTGTGGCTGTAGAGATAAAAATAAATATATAGCACTCGCGTAGGAAAAAGATAATAAGCACAAAGAAAACAGCACACCCCAAAACACACGCCACACAGCAGGAGCCAGGAGGGGTCTCCCGGCTGCATAGGCGCACTCTGCTTGGTCCACAGCATTGCAGCTGATCTTTGCTTATCACGCTGCAGTGTGAACCTGGCATAGCTCCGCATCAGGGCGACGCAGCCTGTGGGTGTTTCCTCTCTTTTCTGCGTGTGCACTGAACACACAGCTTTGACCGTAGACCAAGTCACCACCTCCCTGACCACAGGCATTTGGCTCCTGCCGTAGACCAAGATTGTCACCCTGCTGGCTAGAGATGACCTCAGTGGGGAAGAGCTGGCCAGCCTTTAGCTGTCCACACTTCACAGAGTAAACGCCTCACTGTTGTCTACAGGGGCAAGCCACGGAGACCAAAAGTGTTTATGTTATAGAGAATTCAGTATAGATTCCTTCAAATCCTGGGATTGCTTTTGGACACACACCCCTCACTACTTGGGAACATGTTCAGAGCTACACACTTGTTTTCCCAGTCTAGGTTTTGAACGAAGGCCCATATCCTCCCATCTTTGAGGCTCAGGTGGCTGCCCCACTGCCTTCTGAGGAAGCACCTTGATTCCCTCATCTCCTGTGGGGTGCTCTGGCTGGGGTCCTGCCTTTGGGGGTTCTAGGGGCCTCCCAGTGTGTGCTGTAGTCACAGGCGGGATCACACATGCCCTCTTGCCAGCACTAGCTTGTAGGCACATGCAGCTCAAGGTTGCTAAGCCGAATGTGGTGCCCTGTGCCGGACAAGGGCCCTTGCAGGCTCCCTGCCTCCCTCCAGTCCTCTTCACCCCCATCCCACGGATCAGGTGCTTCAGACACGGAGCAACACTTCTCTCTGGATATTTCCCTGAGTGTGTAAGACTCACCCTGTGTGGCCTCAGGCAACAGGCAAACTACTTAAGCTCTAGGCAGTACACCTCAAGAGAAAAGGCAGCAGTGTGCTCTGCTCTGGGTGGCCACAGGAGAGACTTCTTATTTCAGGCTGCTCCAAAGGCTGTGGCTACAGTAGCTTTCTGAGCCTTCTCTTGGACGGGCAAAAGCCTTGCCACCTACCACCCACGTACCTCCTCCGTGAGCCCAGGCTCATATAGACACACGCGGGGTGTTGATAGACACATCACACTGTTTTTCCAAGTGCCCAATGTTCACCCTTACGAGCAGCTGATGAATGAAACTTCAGTCAGTGCCCAAGTTCACAAACACTATTTCTTTATCTAGGCATCAAGCTGTCCATCATGTTCCTGTTTGCTCTCTAGGAGGATTGTGAAGGTCCTGTCTTTTAACGTGGTGACGCCCTTAGCAGGATTCTTGTGCACTGTGATTCCGGAAGTTTGGGCCTGTGCGGAACGCAGGACTCTGTCTTCTCGCTGGACTTCGAGGCCCACGGGAAGCCTCTGTGCCGCCATGCCCTTCTGTCACTGCCCCTCTCACCTCTTCAAGTGACGCTCTGTGAGCACAGGCTGCTTCTCTGCTTCTTCAGTGTCCTGGCTATCAAACGAAAAGATCAATATGCTTTTTTTTTTTTTGCCTTTCAACTCTTCACATATGATGGCTATTAATCTTATAAATGATGTTGAAGTCTTTGAGATACCTTTAAGAAAAAGCTGAAAAAAAAAAAAGAAGTGAACAGTTCTATCCTTTCTCAGATGCTCCATTTCTTTTTTTGTCAGAGTTTAAATCAAGAGAGCTTGGGGCAAGGAGGCGGGTGGGCGGCACTTTCATTTCCTAAAATAAAACCCAACATTTTCAACATGTACAGCACAGCGCAGGTTGCTCCTGCACTAGCTACCAGGGCCGGCAGTCCTGCAGTCTTCTCCCATCCGTCTTGTGCTTTGTATTTTATTTATTTACTGGCATAAATCACAACGCAAGCATTGTTTGTCTCCCGAGTAAGTCTCATCATACGCTCTTAAAAATGGATGCATGGCCAGGGCCATTTAATGTTTGTTCGGTTTTTTTTTGCAAACTCTCAGCAGGTTCAAGAATCTGGAGGGATTTTTTTTTAGAACTTCTCTGAGGTTAAAAAAGGAAGTAACTTTTATGGCTCTGCAAAATAGGATTCCCTGCCTACTGAGAAACGGGCTTAAAACCTCCTACAGCCTCCATAAAACACTTTATTTCGCTGTTCTTTGCATTTTGAATACCTGGACTCTTTAGGGGCACTGTTTGTTTGTGGAAAATGTATTTTTGCTTTGTATTGTGTTTTGTATATTGTGCTGTATACCACTGCATGAGGTGTTCTTGTTTAAGCCCTTAATTTCACGCATTCTAATACAAATTAGTAGATGCTTCTGCTTCTGCACTGTTTCAATATTTCAAAAACAGACTCATGAAGAAAAATCCAACTCTAGGTGAAGGAATTATGCAATTGAGTATGATGCAGACAGAAAACTCCACCCCTCTTTTCTAACCCTAGATCTGAAAACTGTAAAGATGAGGATGCCATTCAGCAGCCAATGACCATACTATTCAGCCATCCCAGTGCATGGATTCTTGTCCCTTGAAGTGTCTGTAGCATAAAATGTGCCTGTTCCCTCACCTCAGGACCAGGAGGCTTGAAGGACAAACCTTCTTCACACACTTCATCTCTTTCCGCACATTTTTCTTCCCAGAGCAAATTTTACCCTATTCTTCTTTAAAATAATAAAGACAATCTAAAAAGCCATCAACTGAGGCCTGGGCGATCATCTCTCTCCATTTTATTCAGGTGCACAGTTGTCACAACCTAGATTCCCCAGTCCCAGTATGAAGCCTGGGTACCGCACGTGTAAAGTGAAGTCAGAGCCACATCACCACAAAAAGCACATGAGGACCCTTGAACAACCCTACTACTCTCCCTGGGGACATTCAGAGGTGAGGTAATCAGGATCCCCAAGCAGGCCAGCAGCCCAGGAGCTGGAGGTCCCCCAGGCTTGAGGAAGAACTGTAGTTTCTCTAGTTGGAGACACTGTCTCCTAGGAAAGGACAGAAACCCTCATGGTGGTACCTAGGCCAGGGAAACCCGGAGAAGCACTGGCCAGGGTTCCCTGCCTCTGAAGGTCATGTTCTGGGTGACTGTGGAGTACCCTGGGGTCACCCGATGCCAGCCCCACAGCCTGAAGCCCAGCACCCGGTTCTCAGAGAGGCCCAGGTCTAGACAGCTTCCTTGGCAAGGTAGGGCCTGCTCAAACGCCACCTTCTGCAAAGTGCACGGAGCACCTCGCTTCCCTTTCCTTCTGAGTCTCTTTGTCCTGGTTGTAGGACCTCCAGTTTCCCAGGTGGTAGCTGTGGTGACAGAGCTGCCTCGCTGCTCAGCATTCACCACTCCTGTCTGGGGACCTCGAGACAGACCCTTGCGTGTGTGTCTGTGCGTGCATGTATGAGCTGCATGTGTGACTTCGTGCTTATGTGTGTGCAGGTTATGTGCACTGCCCCTGAAATGTCTCAGCAAGGACACTGTGGCCCGCCCCCTACAGCGCTGACAGCGTGGCTTGGGGAGGGAGTGTACAGGGGATCCTCAGGCCCTGTCTTGTGCTTGTTCCCTTTACAGCCCTAGCAGAGTGTGCCTGCTGAAGGAGAGAAGGGCGCAGGCAGGCCTGCTCGGCGTGAAGGCGCAGAGACGCAGCGCGACCTGCAGGGGGCGCGCGAGTTCCACTCCTCTTGCCTTGTGCCCTCAGCTGGTGGGACCCCACTGGCAGACTCCTCCCTGTGTGAAAGGGGTCGGGTGGCCCATGTGTGTCCACAGTGCACGCGGGAGTGGGGTGGGACTTGAAGCTGCCTAGGCTGACCTTAGGGATCACTGCCAGCATTCAGGGCCATGGGCCGGCAAATGAAAGTGGAAGACTTCCCTCTCCAGACGCGTGTGCACCCAGAGCTCTTCTGCAAAGGGGTCTCGACAGAAAGAGCTTGGACCAAGCGGGACCTAGGAAGGACACTGGGACTGAGGTGGCACCCACGCAGGGTCAGGGCTCCGGAAGGGTGGTGCTAGGTCCCCTGCACCTTGTAGAAGGTGGATCCTCCCCTCCAGGCCAGGAGTCTCTAGAAACACACCTTGGATCTAGGGCCGGGTCTGGTTAGACCTGGACGGTGCCCTGTGCCTGCCGTGTGCGAGTCAGAGGCGGAACTCTCTCCTCATTGCACACAGCCGCCCTGCCGAGCCAGGAAAAAGCAAGAAAGCCTTTATCCCTCGTCAGGTTGCAGACCTGGGGTTTACAGTCAAACAGACCTGAATGAAAGTGAGAAATTTGGGCTGGCCACACAGCTCAGCGGATTAAAGTGCCTGCAAACAGACGCAGGGGCCATGCTTTGGATCGCCAGGCCTGCGGCGCCGACCTCACCGTGAGGGGTGCGCTGAGATCGCAATTGAGGCTGGAGTGGTGGCGCATGCCTGTAATCCCAAAAGGAACTTCATCAAAGGCCCTTACTTAAACCTCTGTTAGTGTCTCAAATACCTGCAATGTTAAGAAAAAGTAAAAGTAACCATTTCTGAATTGCCTTTCTATCTAGAGTAAGGGTGTCAGGGACTGAGTGTGGAGCACACGGGGCTGTCATCAGCGATCAAGGCTGAGGGAAGGGACAGTCACATTCCTGAACCCTGGAGAGGTTGCTGTTGAGACATCCACTAGGGGTTGGAGCTTTGCTGGAGAAATCGAATAAAGATCAGGAATTTTTTTCATCTCAGATTTTTCTAGAAATTATTGATGTAAAGACACCCCAGTGCACAATTAACAGCACAATTTGAACCCCAAGGAGGTAAGGACATCTTTATGTCCTTATTCTTTCCAGCTCTTTCTCATAGGTTTTTGAACACCACTAAAAGAAAGACAAAGAATGAAAACTGCCACTTTTAAAACATCTGATTCTATCTTGCATCCAGTTTACTGTAATAGCATTGGTTTATTCTCATCCTAGAAAAATGGATTGAGTGAAATGAGGGGTCACCAATGATTTAGTTCCTGTCCCAATGCTGGGACAAAGCGCCAGACAATTGCAGTTTTAATGAGGAGAATGTTTTTGGCTCACAGTATCAGAAAGCTCAGTCCATGGTGGGCTGTTTCCAGAAATGGTTTGGTGGAAAAGGTGCTGACCCTGTGGCAGCTATGAGAGAGACAGATAGAGAGGTTGAAAACTGCAGGACAAGGAAATACCCCTCCAGGTCATGCCCCCAACAAACCACACCCTGCAAGAAGGCCCCTACCTTCTCCCAGCACATTGACTATGAACCCATGGGTGGATTCCTAGATCCACGGAGGAACCGAGCTTCCCTGTAGTCTAATCACCACATGGGCCTTCTGAAGGGTGCTGCATATCTAAACCAAGACAGCCTACAGAAGACTCCATGAACACACACCACTATTTCAGAATTAGCAGGTCACATGGGTCCTGATGGGCCAAAGGGGAAGGGAGATTCTCTGCCTAATGATCTGGCTCAGTCCTTGAAAAGGGGCCTGGGACACTGTGTACCGCAACAGCCAAACTTCTGCCCAGGGAAGCTGCCTGATGCTTTCTTTGCTCAACCGACACCGTCCTTGATTCTTGGAGACCTTCTGACGTCATCCAGCCCCTCCGTGACTGCTGCAACTATGACGTGACTGCTGCATCCCCTCTGGCCAGCAGGGAGAGACAAGGAGGGGAGAGGACTTACCTTCCAGCAGCCCTAGCATCTGAATGGCTCCATGCTTTTCCAACTTAATGGTCATTTCTTTCCCCCATTTTTGAGCCCCTCAACCAAGGTCGATTTACAGGATTCTATTTATAATGGTTGCAATGGTTTTTATTGAAATCAATGTTTAAACAATTTAAACCTAGGCAAAAATTTCCACTCATTTTCATTCCTGTAAAATTCTTTGTATGTCTTAGGACACTGGATGATCTACATATTCCATTACTATTTTAGAATGGCATTTGTCAGTCCTGAAAGGTGATATAATGGAGCCATTGACTTTCTCAACTCTCTTTTGCCCTTGAATCATTATTTTAAACTTTGGCTCAATATTTCAATAAATCTATAAAGAAGAATTTTAATTAAAACAACAGAAGAAGGTATTCACATAAAGCATTCATGAAAACCTAAGTTCTACTAATTTATAATACCGTTGTAATACTTTTTTTTTTTAATTTTAGAAGATGAGCACATACCCCAGCCACCAGGACATGAGACATAAGACATTACACACTTGCAATATGCCTTGAGGATCCCTTGACGCTCCTTGAAGTACATTGATGAGAAATTCTGCAGTGTTTGGCCAGCAGTTTGGAAAAGTTATTTCCAAAGATTCCTGGTCATGAGGACTGAGTAGGACGAAGACAGATGAAGTGTAGGAGAGGAAGACAAGACAGAGATGAGGAGGAAGAGGAGGAGGATGGGGAAAGAGCTTCAGGCGGCGTGGGGTACTGGGTAGCATGTAGTTCACTGTCAGCCTCGTCTCGTGCACCCCTCATAGCTGTGTGCAGCCTGGGATTAAAGGACACTGAGTAGACCCTGTTGTTTGCAAGGAAGTAGGTAGGCATGTGATCACCAGGAATAGAAATGAATGAAAACCCCCGGGATCTGTTGGCAGACCTGTGTCCTGGCCAGCCAGGGGCAGAAGCAAGTCATTCTGTGTCCTGCCGGTGTGTGCACCTCATGCCCACAGGCCTACACCAGTGGCCAGGCAGAGGGCATCCAGGTGGAGGGTATCGTGGAGCAGAAGTAGAGCGGTGCCCTCATCACTGCCGAGTGAGTCCCTGCAAGCCACGTCGGCAGGCTCAGGCCAGGGGCTGATGGGGCTTGTTCAGGTTGGTTTTTCAATAGCACCAGGGCTAGGATGCCATCCTCTGAGAGCAGCCTTTTGGATGCTGTCTCAGCTGGAAGCCAGTAGCTCCCCATGACCCATGACTTAAGTCTCTGCTCTGGCAGTTCTGGGTACCAGGAGGACACTGATTGTGAGGGTGGTGCAGGCACTGACTCTCTGCATGACCTGAAGGAGAACCACCTCCAGCCTGACTTCAGAGGTCCCTAACTTCAGCTGTGTCACTCCCACCCTGAGGGTCTTGTGTGGCTGCACCCTTATGCACATCTGGGTTTCTTGTCTCCCTGCAGGAGAACATCAGTCCTGTCTATGTCCACCCTGATGACCCCACTTCAACTCGATTATATCTTCAAAGAGCCCAGTTTCCAGTGACATCACACACACAGGTAACTGGGATTAGGATACCAAGTGCTTTCTGGCTTTGGAAATAAACACAGTTGCTGGGCTGTACCTATCAATGTGCTGCGGAGATTCTCAAAATCAGCATCCCCCTCACCTTCTTCTGTCCATGGTGCAGACTCTGACCTGCAGCAGTTCAGACCTGACTGTGGCCCAGGCCCAGCAATGAGCCCCCATCAGGTGAAGGTATAAATGGAACAGGAGAGAGCTCTGTGTTTTTGAGTACACTATGTAGGCTTAAAGCATGATCTTTGTGATTTACTACAACTTCTGCTACAAAGAAACCCCAAGACATCTACAATTTATGTTCTTCAGCTAAACTCTTCCTTCTTAATATGCCACCCTATTAACCTGATAAGGGAAAGTTGTTCCTACCAAAATGGAGGAAGGAGAAGACCCTTCTGATATTTAGCATCAGTTCTTCAAAGATATTTACGTCTAGAAATGTATGCTGATAAAAGCACAAGTGTATTTGCAAAGATAATCAGAGCAACATCACTTAGAGTAGAACGTTTTAATCAACATCCGCAGCCAATATTAAAGGAGTGGTTAAATAGCTTCAATACATCTTTTGAGCAGTTTCTATTCATCAGCTAAATTACATTCTCATAGTGTGCTTGTATAGGGGGAAAACCTTACAGCGTAATAGCAGAAACCTCACAGTAAAATTTGTTTCAACATATTTTCGAAAATGTCTATCCAAAAATCATCCTCCTAAAACAATCATCAATACATTTATAGACATATAGTTACTATTGATTTCTCTCTTCCTTTTTTCAGGATTCAGGGTGAAACCCAGGACTTTCAAACTGAGCAACATCCATAGCCTCTTTTTTACACTTTTTATGCTAAGTCAGTCTTGGTGGCTCAGTTGCCTAGGCTGGGCTCTGAACTGAAGTTCTCCACCAGGGTCCCCCAGTGTAGGGATTACAGGTTGTGCCACGCCTGGCTTGATTCCCTCATGAATCCTTTTTAGTAGCCTTGTGGTACTCCATGATGAAGGGACAGAACATTATTTTGAGAACAAAAGTAGTACTGATGGCATGATAAGTACTAGGGGACCTGGTCAGGGTACAGCTATGGGGGGAAATAGAGGAATGTGATGGAGAAGCTTGTCCAGTTGATTGGTTTGGGAGACTCTTAGGAAATTAGTACCGCCCTCTTCCTGAGTGACGGTAGGAAATCAGTGCGGCACGCTTCCTGTGGGAGGGTAGGAAATTAGTGTAGGATACTTCCTGTGAGGATGTTCAGGGAGAAGATTGGACTACCAAGATTCCTCTTCATCAGTGGATTTATCTAATGCTGAAAACACTAAGATGCCCTTATTGGGAAATGGTAGAAACAGGAAGTAGAGCCTGGCTGGAGGGAGTGGCCGACCGGGGCCCACTGTCAGGGAGTATATCTGCTCCCCTCCCCCTTCCTCTTGCTCTTTCTACTTGGAAATTCCAGATGTTGAACTTCTCTCTTCCTAATCCCATGGTAATGCTTCTGCCTCACCACAGGGCTTAAAGCAATAGACTCCTATAGCCATGGGTTGAAATTTCTAAAGCCATGAGCAGAAATAAAACTCTCCTCCTTTGCATTGTTTATGTCAGGCATTTTTCACAGTAGTGTCAGGAAGCCAGGGCAAAAGCATAGTTGAGGGCCTGGAAACTGAAGGTAAAAAAGAGTGGCCCAGGTGCCACTGCTGATGCAGAGGAAAGATTCCCAATGGTTAATGAATAATCAAGATGCTTTTCCCATTGGGAGATTTGCAAAGAAAACTTTGGCAAAGCATAAATAAGTGTTTGAACCATAACACTGAATTACAGAGAAGAATAAAGCACAGAGAAAATCTTCGGTGTCATGAGTGCAATAAAAAAGAATAATTAACAATCAGAGAGGCTTCCATCTTAGTCTCTGATGATGCGGAGAGGAGCTTCAAGAGTTGCTTAACCAACTGTTAAATCAGTCCAACTTGTTTTTAATTACAGAACTCATCTTATGACAACTTCCCAACTTTTTATTTCTAGGGTGCCATAAGGAAGAAACGAAGACGCTTTCTTTCCATCTGTTTCCTGCTATCAAACAACGGACCAAATCGAAATTGACTTAAAGGCTCCAGCGGTGTATTCTTCATTTCGAGTTGCACTTTGAAACCATCCGTTATTTTCAAGGAACACTGGGGGTAACATCGATGCGGAGTGGAACAGCCCCGTGCAGTGCATAGGGGAGAGAAATGGAGCTTGGGAAGTTCGTAGGAGTACTTCCAGGGCTCACCCTCAGGGGCCCGGGGACACACAACAGCCCTCCTTGAGCAGGCGATGGCACGCAGAGTGGGTCTGCATCCTCTCATTTCTGCACATGTTTGCTGAGCCCTTTGCTAGGTGCTGTGCTCTGGCCTGCTGTCTGGAAGCCCACCACAGTCAGATAAGGATCTTGCGCTTCGAGAATGAAGGTCCGGTCAGCTAATGGGCATAGAAGCATTCAGTAACTCAGCAGAGATGATTTTCCGTCACTATCATACGTATGATGTTCAAAAATACCTGATAAGATGTAAGAAGAAGGTTTTGTTCCAATCTTAAGATTGCGCTAGATAATGAGATTAGGGAGCTTTCTGGGTCTGAGGGATGAAGGGAAAATCAGCTTGGCCCACTCTACCTACTCTGTAGCTGTGCACAGCCCCACTGAGCTCATGACTGACACATTAGCTCCCGGACAAGAGATATCTGGGCTCACCCAACTAGCAGGTGAAGTGCCTGAGAGCCCACGGGGAGCAGAGACACAGCATAGAGCCACTAGACCTGCACAGGGATGGGCTGCAAGACACACACAGGGATTCTCTGGGCCCCTGTCCAGTCCCACCCCTGCTGTTCTTTGCCACCCGCCAATTCTGCCTTACAAAAGCACATAGACAAGTGCATCACCTGGCAGGTTATGGCAATAATGTAGCCGATGCAGCAATTGATAAGAATAGCGCTTATACTTAGTGTTAAAATGAAACAGAAGAGGGAATCATGTGACATTCACAGCAAAGGAGCTGATTTTGGAGGAATTTAAACCATGCTCGTAGGTCCTCACCCATCTTGAAGTGGGGCAGAAACAATGACTTAAGATAAGTAGCCAAAGTTATTTGAATGTTTCAAAGTGCACATAATAATTAGGTGGGGATGGGGGTGGACTGACAGAATGACAGCTGGTTAGCTTCTGGACACAGATATTTGTGGTTGAAGCTAAATTACTGGGTTAGAAAAAAATGTACACACAATTCCTGATGAGGCAGTGTCTCAAAGGAAGGAAGTCAATTGGACTGAAAAGAAAAGCAAACAGATACAACCTGGTCCATGGTATTGTACCCAACATTAGGGCTGTAGTTTTAAAAGCAAATCATAAGTAAATTAGAGGAAGAATTGGTACTTGGTCCCCGATGTCCTGCTTTTTGGGGTGAAACGTGGTACCTGGGACATGGTGTCATGCTCCACCCACTGCCCGGCTTTCTCGGGTGAGGTCCACAGTTTGGATTCTCCTTCCAGCCACAGAGTTCCTCAGGTCCTGCAGTCATCTGGTGGTGTGATCAGGACACGTGCCACACTCCCTGCTGTCCAGGGGATCCTCTGCTTATTTCTGCCACCAGCCAGGGAATCCTTTGTTGTCGGGAGCACTGCTGAGCCCTGATTCTACTGAGATGCCAATAGCATGGACTTGCCTTATAGTTTCTGTCTAACTGTTCCCCCTGAAGCCTCATGCAGTCATGGAGCAGCTTCTGAAATTTGTGCTAGATTGTTGTGGGTGTGGATACTGTACCTGTGAGGGTGGGGCCGGTAATTTGCATTTCAGTGTAAGGAGTGGGGAAAGGCTAAGTAGCTGCCTGAGCTGCTATCATTCCCCTTTGCTTTCTGCTCTTTGCCACCACCATGAGCTGTTGCCCTGTCATGTGCCAGTTTGCTTTGGAGCTATTACTTGTGACGTAAACGAACCTTTCCTTCCTTCACTGTGGGTGTCGGGTATTTTTTGTTCCAACGATGAGAGAAGAGTAGCTGAGACCCTTGCCCTGTGCAAAACATTAGAACCTGCCTACAGATGTCGCTGTGTTCCCAGAGGGCTGCGGCACTCTAGGCTGCTCGGTATCACGCCATGTATATGCATGTAGCGTCTCCATGAGCTTCTTTTGAGGGGCGATGGAAAATGTGGTGGACACTGTTCCTGAGCAGTCAACAGTATTATAGTGTGTCCTCATCCACCCTGTTCTTCAGGCCTGCCCCCATGGACTTCTGCTCTGCCCCAGAGTCAGAACAATCATGACGTTCCTTTAGGGCTTGAAGGTAGCTATGACAGCACCACAGCAGACACTCAGGGAAGAGGACGCCAGAGCGGCTTTAGAACGTGGCAGGAACCACGGGATGAGCATGGTCAAGGCGAGAGAAGGGGCAAATTGTGAGGAAGATTGATGGCCCTGTGTCATTTTCTGTAGTACTCTTTAAAAAAAAAATGTGTTTAGTCCAGGGACTGCAGGGTCACAGTACACAGATCAGGCTCACAGTGACCCTCCTATTTTTCAGCTTCCCAACTGCTAAGATTACAGACGTGTGTCACCACGCCCAGTCTCAATTGCCCTCTTAGTGCACCCCAGGGACGAGGCTGGCATAGCAAGCCAGGGATCGAACCCCAAGCCCTGTGTCTGCCTAAGCAGATGCTTTAGTCCACTGAGTTATCTGGCCCAGGCCTATAGTTTTTTTTTGTTTTTTTTTTGTTTGTTTGTTTGTTTTTTGTCTTTTTGAGACAGGGTCTCGCTATGCAGTTGAGGCTGGTCCTGCGCTCACTTTTGTAGCCCAGGCTGGTCTCGAACTCGCACCAATCCTCCTGCCTCAGCCTCCCAAGTGCTGGGATTACAGGTGTGAGCCACCACGTCCGGCTCCTATAGTATATTTTAATGTAGACATTGACCAGCAGATTTTTCTATTATACCCCATATATTTATATTCTATGAAAAACAAAAATGACATGTGATCCCCAAACCTAGCAATGAACACTTTTAGTAGTTTGATCTATTTCCTTCCAGTTGTATAAACGCATATATTTCACAAATACAGTAAGATCATGTTATAGTCAAGGATCACTTTAAGGGGAATAGTACAACACAGGACACATTTTATAGAATTGTTTTTTGATAGTCTCCCAAAGAATCATATTGAAAGAGTACAGGAATGCTGTACATACACTAAAGCCCAAAAGATCCAGCTATGGCCAGCCAAATAGCTCAGCAGATTAAAGCATCTGTAAGCAAGCACAGAGGCTAGGGGGTTGATCCCTGGGCCTGCTGCACTGGCCCTGCTCCTCAGGGCCGTGAGACGGCAATTGAGACGGGGCATGGTGGTACACGCCTGTCACCCCAGTTCTTCGGAGGCTGTAAACAAGCAAATCACCACGAGTCTCATCCAAAGGCCAGTGGTGGAAGCTTGGAAGTCTACACCAGTGAGCTGAAGGAGGTGTTCTCACAGGCAATCTGCACTGGAGCCAGGAAATAACATTCAAAGTAGCAATCAGAGCTCTCCCAGAAGGACCACAGCCATCCTCAGCAACAGCGAGGACCCAGGTTCCTCCAGGGATGAGGAAAGCTGAGATCCCCAAAGGAAAACCGATGTGCTAAGCTTCTTCAGGAGACTGAGCTAGGCTAAAGTTGTACTTTGGGTGAGGACCAGAGCTCTTTCAATGGAGCAACACCCATCCTTGATGACAGCACGGTCCTGAGCCTCGCCTCTGCCTAGGACAACCAAGTTCAGCAGGAAAGCTGAATATCCCAAGAGAGCCAACAGCTCCAACAGCTTCTCCCATCTGCACCCCTAACAGCTTCTCAGCATACTCCGGTTCTGTCCCTTATGCTGCTGACCACAATCCTCAGTGGGACCCACTAATTAAATTCAGTTGCGTGTGGCAAATTGACCACCAGTTGACACTCCACCAAAACACAAATCACTATCTTTCTTTTTTCTCAGTAAAAATTATTTTTATACTACTAAATAATTTTCAGAAACTAAAATTTTGGCAATTCTTTCACATTCCACATCACCATGGCTACCAATTTGATTGAAAATTCTATCATTACCAAAATTTAGGCTGTCTCCAATGTTTCATTATCATCTATTATGTTGATATCCTGTTATGTTTATTCTTATAGATTCTGTGCATCTTTAATTATTTCCTTAAAGAAAAACGAGTTCAAGAAATTATTTCTGGGCCAGCAGATAGTCCCACGCCTACAGTTGCATTAGCGGCTTTCAAAAATGGAATCCTGAAATGTTGTTCTTCATTACAATCCTACTGGAAATGAATCAAGAACCAATTTTACAAACCTATAACAATACACCCTAAATCTCACTCTGCATTTAAAGAAGTACACAGCAGAGGAAATCCATTTGCAGTCTTAAATTGCACTGCCATAATCATTTCAAACTTTATAGGCACACAATAAGAAATATTAAAGAGGTAAGTGTCACTCATAGTTCTTCTACCAAGGAGAGTTTGTAACAAGGAATAAGCCCAGCATCTGAGGGAAAGAGAGAAAGTTTATAATGGTAAAAGCAAATAAGTATGGGTGGACAGGTAAATTCAATAGCCTAACATATGTAAAATTTAAAAAGGCAAATGAATATGTACTTGAAATTAGTAAATAAAGCCGGACGTGGTGGCGCACGCCTGTAATCCCAGCACTTGGAAGGCTGAGGCAGGAGGATCAGTGCGAGTTCGAGACCAGCCTGGGCCACAAAAGTGAGTTCAAGGCCAGCCTGAACTGCATAGTGAGACCCTGTCTCAAAAAAGACAAAAAAAAATTCGTAAATAAAAACATTAACCAGGGAAGATAAGGTAAGTACTAGACGATGACCCACTCTATAGACCTGGGGAAGAGTGAAACCCTTCCTGCTGCGCAATTTGCAGCATTTGTTGATCTTCTCAACTAATGAGCACTCTGTGTGTGTGTGGGGGGGGGTGTGTGTAGGATGAGGTTTTGTACGACTTGCTGAATGGAATATTAACTAAAAACAGAGCCACATGAAAGGCACCCAGATAAGATCTATCTTAGCTTCCCAAGGAGCTTCAGGAAAATGTCCTGTGAGCGTCCACTCCTGCGCCCATGTGTCTGACGCATCTCCCTCTCACCAAATCTCTGGCAATACAAATGTCACGGCCAGAAGGCAGGTGAATGAAGTATGGCCTAAGGGTCTTTTGGAAAAAGGGATGGAAACTTCCTGTGAGAATGTGCCTAAGGAGACAAGGCCTTTGCCTCCAGACAGAGCAATGGAAAGCCTAGAATCTGACTTCCCCGGGAGCTGGGGATCAGTACAGGGCAGCTGTGCCATGGGGTCCACACTTGAACCTGCTGACCCTGTGCCATGGGCGGCCTGGCCCCTCACAGGCTGTTGGCCTTGGCTGTTGCCAAGGTCATTCTGTGTTGAGAAATCAGGGCCATTATGTCCTCCTGTGTCTGGACCTTATGGGTCCATTAGAACCAAGACAAGTGACAGACCAGTAACCAATTTGGGCATGGACCCACTTGGGCAAAAAGTGACAGCTGTAGAGTCTCCAGTCCATGGTCAGCACCCTGCAGTCGTTCTCTGCCTTGCCCTTGAGAAGGTAAGACGTGAACCTGACAACAGGCTTTTGGGGAAAGTCCAGGAGACACAGAGACTTTGGGAGGGAGCTCTTGAAATGCTCTGTCTGTTGGCCAGTGGGAGTGTGAGGACCGTTAGATTTGATTGAAGAACATACCTGTTACCAACAGGGTACATTGTGGTGTGACTGTCTGTGTGTCTGTGTGTGTGTTTTTGTGTGTGTGTATTTCAGTGCAACTACATATGAGCACCACATTTAAGTAAACAATGCCATATAGTAAATAAAACAAAGAGAAAATAAAATCCTGTGATACAATCAGATAAATTTGAACCCTGAATCCAAGCATGCTTGGGGGTCTCTACCAAGATAACACTGCAACCTTCGGCTGACAGAGTCCTGCGGCATGACTCCAGAATTCCTGAAGGGGAGACTGTTACAGACTTATTGCACTGTTAAGCTGTTGTGTGATTAAGTGCCTGGGCGCAGAGTTTATTTTCTGCTTCTCTGCATTCACAGTCCATCAACCATGATGGCAAAGCGCTGGAACAGATTTTGTGGTTCGTTGGGCCACGGTGATCTATGGGTCCCATCGCAGGGAAGGAAGTGGCTCCTGAGCTCTGAGGAATTCAGAGGTGAAGAAGAAAGTCATTGGGCTCGGGAGATAGCTTCATGGCATAAGTGCCTGCCCGGCAAGTGCAAGGTCAGAAGTTCGAATCCCAGTCCCGCAAACACAAAAAAAAAAAAAGAAAGAAAGAAAGAAAGTCATTAGGACTGGACTTGAGTGCAGCCTGCGCCTCCCAGGTGTCAGGTGTGAACGGTCAGCTCTTTAACTCTAGCTCTACTCACCTGTGAGGTGCAGGGGAGCTTACTGCATGAGGCAGCCAGCTTCTCTAGCTGGTACCGGGTATGGGAGGCCCACAGAGCACTGAGGTCAGCAGCAGAAGGGGCAGAACTGGAGAAGGAAAGAGGCTGACAGGGAAGCTGTTCGGAGAAGCTGTGGGAGCTGTTGGAAGCCGCTGGGTCTCTCGGCTGCTCTCCTGGGAGAACTCTTCATGCTGGCTCTCCTGAAGAACTTGGTTGTTCTCCTCAGTGGAGGAGCTCAGGACCACGTTGTCCCTGAAGATAGCTGTGGTTCACTTTGGGGTGCTCTGGTCCTCACTTTGAGCATCGCTTCCTGGGTCCAGATGGAAAGGTGGTGCACTGCCCAGGCTCCCAGAGGAGTTCGCTCCGTTGTCTTTCCTGCTGAGGACTCAGTTTTCCCCATCACTGGAGGAGCTTGGGACCTCACTGTTGCTGAGGATGTCTGGGGTTCTTTTGTGGGGAGCTCCGGTCATTACCTTGAACATTGTTTCCTGGTTCCATTACAGATTCTTCAGCCCGCTAGCACAGATCCTTCGTCCTACGAGCACAGACTTTCTAGCTTCCCCCGCTGACCTTTCGGCCTTCCTAGCACAGATACAGGAAGCCAGGTCTACACGATACAGGGCTCCAGTCCTCCAGTTGGTCTTCTGCAGGGCCTTGTTATGAGGCCTAGGTTTTCAGCTGGACTCAAGTAGGATATTAGGATCCAGGCCTTAGCTGGGTTTTTGTCTTTAGTGTGTGGACAGGTTTCTTGCATGCTTATAGATGATTCTTTATGAAACAGTCACATAAAATATGTGTCGTATAGTGTACTGTTTCTTCTTGCAAAAATCCCAAATCATGATACTTCTTTATTTTGGTCTCATTTCTCTGAATCTCCTGCTTTCCTTTCACCTACTGAGTATAAGCACTTGTAGTCGAAGAGGACAGAGGGCTGGCTACAAATTAGATTTGGAAAGTCCCTCCATGTTCTCATGGGCTCAGAAGCAGAGCTTTGGGAAGGTGACAGGATCATGGTGTGGCATTCTGTGGTGGATTGCTCCGTGGAGGAATTCCTAACTAAGGTGCCCTTGGGGTGGGGTCTTGTCTGGGTTGGGCTGCTGTGACACCAGTGTGCGCCTGGCCTTCGGCTCTCTGGCTCTGTGTCCTGGCTGAGCAGCTATCCTCTCCTGAGCTTTTCTGCCATGGAGTCAGCTGACCGTGGCTTCCAAAACACTGAGCCCCAGCAAACTTCTCCTTCTTAAATTACACAAGTCAAGGGATGCTGCCCTCGTCCTGTCATAGAGATGACTGCCACAGGTGCTCTGTTCTGGTCCACTCAGGTGACTCCATGTTTCCACAGCCCATGACGGTGGCCTGCCAGAGTGCTGACACTCTTCTCTGCTGACGACTGGATCTCCATGTTTGTTTTGGAGCTTAGGTCAGGCAAACCCTATAATTGTCCCTCACGGACATGTGAAGATTTCCCTGCCTTTCAGGAATGGAATGCTCACCTTACGGTTCGGGCCTTGTCCTGACCTCAATGCACAGAGCTGGCACTAGAGATACAAGGGTCTGTGCAGGCCCACAGAGGCAACAGGAAACACATTCGAAGCATGGTACTGCTCAGAAGTGAGGCAATGACTCCAGACCTTGAGGGTCTCATGCAAGGCTTGCAAGGGTACAAGCACTGTGGGTCCCCGAAAACTAGGGCCAAAAACAAAAAGTAATTTGAAAAAAAAAAAAAAAAAACAGAGAGAGAAGAAGAGGAGACAGGGAATTTTTTTTCTTATTTAAATCTAGGCTAAATTCTCCACCCCGCCCTATTAAGTGTGGGCTACAAAATCTAAGAGGATGCCCTTTAGAGAAACTCGGAGACGCTGGAAAGCTTGAACACTGAGGCCACCCCATCAGCTGCGTCCTTTGTGATCACAGTGGCCTAGCATGCAAATAGTCATTTCTGTGAGCAATGAACCACTCATGGTGAGGAAAAAATAAATGAAAAGTATTTTGGAAACTTGGCTTTTACCATAAAGTAGAAATATTTTGAAAGCACAAAGCATTATTCAGCCCTCTGGAGAGAAAGCAGTAGACAAGCTGATGTGGATGGATAACTCTGCAGCCTGGAACTTCCATCTACCCACAATGCACTCTGGGATGGAGCCACGTGGACGCTGTGTGCACAGAGCAGCGGGCCTGGGCAGGGGAGAGGGAGGCGGGCAGGGAAAGCGAGAGGAGAAGGAGAGGAAGGAGAAGATATAGGCTGAAAGGAGGAAGGAAAGAGAGATGGGACAAGATCCACTGCTTATGCTGAAACATCCCCCTTAGCACTGTAGAGTGTACGTTGCTGAGGCAGAACCGGGAATACCCTCAGGCTTCTGGCCAACTGGGACGGGGTCAGGAGGGGCACTGGGCAGGGGCTGTCAACGAAACAAACCAACAGGGCGAAGCCTCTCATGCAGGGCTATGCCCGGGTGTTCCCTGCATGCTCGCTGGGGACAGGCCTCCTGCTGGGAACAGCACAGCACATGCAAATCCCTCTGAGGCTGCCCTGTTCTTCAAGCCACTTGGAACCCAGCAGAGAGGCTCAGTGTGTAATACGATGGGGATGCGTTTGTGAGTCAGTTTTCCCTTCCGAGGTCCCAGAATTTCATGATTGATTTCAAAAGCTGAACTTCTCAGTATAGACAACTATTTTCCACAAACAAGTCATGTGTCATCTTTAATTTGGAAAGATAAAACATAGTTTGGGTCCAATGGCAACGTCAGCTTCGAAGCGGCGTTAAAAATTAAAACGTGCAATGCGGGTAGGAATTACTGAAATTAGGGTGGCACGGCATGCGTCATGGCTTGCGTCTTGGTGTTTCTGCCAGGGCCTAATGCACTCACAAGTGGGACTTTTCCAGGGGTGACTGAATCAGGAGTGTGGTATGCTGCGGTGGATTAAGGAGTGTGATTACCGCAGCAGTCAGCAGGTTGTTTTGGCAGGGCCCCCGCTGGATAGAGTACGAAAGGGGCAGGGCGAAGCCGACAAGTACCCTCGCTTGCTGTGCTACCTTCTGCCCACCATGAACTGTTCCTCCCCAGCCACGCCACCCTGCCTGGGAGTCCACCAGTTATGAACGGAAACCCCTACCAATGCGACCTAAATGGGCTTTACAAACTGTTTAACTTTGGGGGTTGGGCATTTTGTGTCAGCAGGGAGAAAAATAGCTAAGACAACACGGTTGGATGCGGGAGACAGGAGACGCCCGTCAGCTGAACACAGGCTTCGCTTGGACCTGTGCAACCCTGGGAGAATGCTGGGCTCCCGCTGCTGCTTGTCAGCAAGCGTGAGCGTGTGCATCTGAGAGGTGAGTGTGCGTCTGAGGTCTGAGTGCGTACCTGGAGGACCGGAGGGGACATCTGATCAGTTTTTGAGGCCTCTTCCCAATCTGATCATAGCTTCCTCCTTTTTGCACCACCTGTGCCTAGGCCCATTGTCAACTGGCATTGTGGTGGCACGGAGCAATGCCAGGGTCAAGAACAGGCCGTGCCACCTCACACGCAGTGCCCCACAGTGGACTGGCAGCTTTTCTGAACAACTCTATTATCATGCAATATAAAATAGGTTTCATAGCATTAAGTACTTTCCAGATGCTAAAATGTTAGTGATTCCCTTTCCATTTTGTGACTGTTAAAGCTAGGGATGCACTGATATTGTTGGTTTATGAAAACAATCGCAGCCTCGCTTCCCTGTTGTTTCAGAGTTCATCCTCCCTCGCCCTGGCCAGAGCCAGCTGGGGATGGCCTTCGCAGCACAGCAAGTCTCAGATGCTCTCGGAGTACTGAGCATCGCTGGGCCTGGACAAGCACTATGGAATGACATGAGGCCCACACTGCTGTATTGCCCTGCACGATACATGCGCATGCGTTCTGGGGCACTAGGGTGCTGGAGAGCCTGCAGGGCTCTGTCCAGACCTCAGAGCAGAGCACGGCGCCTGTGGGAAAGTAGTAGTCATCATCCTGGCTACTGCCTTTCTGCTGCAGAGAGGGAGAGAGGGAGACAGAGAGAGAGACAGAGAGAGAGGAAAAGAGAGATGGGGGGAGAGAGACAGAGAGAGAGGGAAAGAGAGAAACAGGGAGACACAGAGAGAGGGAAACAGGGACAGACACACAGAGAGACAGAGGAGACAAAGAGATGGAGACAGAGAGCAAGAGACAGAGAGACAGACACAGAGAGAAAGAGAAAGAGACAGTGACAGAAAGAGAGACAGACAGACAGAGACAGAGAGAGAGAGGGAAAGAGAGACAGAGGGGGGAAAGAGAGACAGAGAGACACAGAGAGAGACAGAGAGAGATGGAGACAGAGAGACAGAGGGGAGGCTGAAGGCTGTACCCATATCATCCTGGGGATTGTCTTCCGCTCTCCTTGGTTTGGCTTGGTGCAAAACAGGGAAGCCAGCGCCTTCCCGGCAAGCAGTGCCCGAAGCTGTGCTTTCAGCGCCCTGTCAGAGACTTGCTAACTGTAAGTCAAGGTCATGATTTTTAGATCCTAAAGATAGTACTGTATTTCACATGAGTTTCCCAAATATTTGTCTAAACGAAGTCTCCAAAAGTCACCCCAGTTTCTCCCATGATCTATGGCTTTTTCTGTTACATAATATCCATTAAAGCCTTGGGAGCTATGCCCTCAAGACAGGCCCTGAGAATTGTGTCATTTAGGGAATATTTAAACAATGAACAAACCCCAGCATTAATGCAACAGTCCTGCTTGAAGTTCTAATTAAAATAAACCAAGGGCGGGCGATTGTATCTGCTGCTTTAGAGAGGAATGGTGGGGCACGGCCGTAACATGGGGAAAGGTTACGATAACAAAAGGTAAGGTCCGAGCGAGGTTTTAGGTGGGCTTCCAATTTCTTTGTAATGTATATTCTGCAAAATATTTTTACACCGAGTAAAAGAGTAAAAAATAAAAATATTTGGACTAACGATAAGATGTGCAGAATCTGTGAAGAGAATGACTTCATCTCTTGGTCCCCAACGTGACCAGTAATGGCCCAAGTCCAATGCAGCGTGTGTCGTAGGAGGTGGGCTGGCAAGTGAAAATAGGAACTGGGCCTAAATAATGGTGCTCATTTCCAATATTTTAATCCACCGCATTATTTAAAGAAGTCATGCATCCTCATTCGTTTCTCTCCATCCGTTCCAGAGCCCAAGCTGGAATTCAGTGCCTCTGACGTGAAACGTAACCCACAGGACCCTGAGGACCACAGCAGGGTCACAGCCTGCTTGTACTTACCGGGCATGTGGGTGTCTCTGGGTATCCCCAGCCTCAGCCATTTGAAAAGAGAGATGGAGACTGAAAACACCCTGCTGTGTTGCAGAAACTAATAACACGTCAAGCCGGAAGAGCCTCCGGCTATATCTGAAAGCCTTCTGAGGAGGAGAGGGGCAGGGAAGCAGGGCCAGCGCTTTTCAGTACCCAAGGGAATTTTCAGACCAAAGGACATTTGCCCTGGCTAACTGTGGGGCAGAAGTTGGAGCAGTGCACTGTGCGAGTCTGATTCGCAGCCGTGAGACAGCCACCTCGTGAAGATGGCACTCAGTGGGGGGATCAGTATGGGGCAGCGTGGTAGGGATCAGCACCTTGCTCAAGTACAGCAGGTGCCACCAGGGCCTGAGCCATGCTGGGCTGTGGGCAGCGATGCCCGGGCTATGCAGCAGCAGGTGAGCACTGGCAAGCAGAGGAGGAAGATTCCCCTCTTACTGCCAGAGCTCCACCTCCTCCTGTCAGATCAATGTGACATCTGACACACGAGAGTGGGAACCCTGGTGCAAACTGCACACACCAGGGATCCCGATTGTGTGGTACCTAGCACAAAGCAAAAATAACAGGAACAGCATGCGTGATCAATGTAACACGCTCGAATTCCCTCTGAAATCTTTCTCTCCCATCTATGGAAGAATTCTGCTCCCAGGAAATTGGTCTTTACTGCTCAGAACAGTTGGGGGCCCTTGCTGTTGGAGGCCTTTAGCGTGCTCATGGAGTGAGCAGCCGGTGTTTTGCCTAGGCCTTAATGTGTGCACACTCCTGCCAGCTGTGCCTGGACTCACTACCCAGGTCCTGGTGCGCACTGCCTGTTAAGGTCTGTGGCATTACAGAAGATAGATGGTAGACTGACAGGACACAGGTACCCAGAGTTCTCTGGGTTCTGTCTACAGCATAGTATACTTGGCATGTTCATCGCAGACTCTGTGCGTCACATATGTCCTGTCTATTAATCCAGACAAGTTGGCAAAACTACATTTGTGTTCAGGGCCAGGAGGATCCCCAGAATATGTGTCCATCCAATGAGGGGCCTTGCAGGCCTACCTGAGCTCCTGCCATCTCAACTGATACAGCGGCAAGCAAAATCTTTGCTTGGGGTGATCCTGAGGTAGAGGTGCTCACTAGGATCCCAGGCCCGCGGTGCAGGGACAGGGTCCTCGACACTGTGTAACGGTCTAGATGTGACCCTGAGCCCCAGTGAAGACCGGCTGATTGCTCGGACTCCATCTTATCCAATTACGCCTAATGTGATTTTCCATGAAGATAAGGCAAAGCTCATTTCTCACGATGGTCCTCTACATATGTGGTAATCACTGGTTGACAGGAGAGAAATTCCAACGGCAAAGCACTTTACACCTACTCTGATTCTCCATGTGCCACACACAGCGAGAGATGAACTGTGAAAACGTTCCGTGCCACCTTCATCATAAACACACACACACACAGGAGTTGTTGGCCGAGAAGTGACTGCAGAACCTTCGGTTCGTGGTGAGCTAATACATAAGTTATTGTATTTAGTTATACATTTTATTGCTGGAAAGAAATTTAAAGTTGAAATTAACTCACCCAAATGGCCTTTCTTTGTTCTTTGTTTCTTTCTTTGTTTCTTTCTTTGTTTCTTTCTTTGTTTCTTTCTTTCTTTCTTTCTTTCTTTCTTTCTTTCTTTCCTTCTTTTTTTCTTTCTTTCTTTCTTTCTTTCTTTCTTTCTTTCTTTCTCATTCTGACTTATTCTGATGCAGGTTCTCACATTGTCAGTAAAGTTGCTTGAGTTGGGCATAGATTTGTCACCCTCCTGCCTCAGCCTCCCCAAGCGCTGGGGACCCCAGCTGTGCAGCGTCATGCCCAGCTTCTCCCTGAGACTCAGGTCACGTGATCTGTCAGCCCAGGGCAAGCTGTGTCCCTCACCTTCCTTCCTCTCCTTCCCTGTCCTGCTCCCTCACCTCTGTGTCCCTTACCTTCTGGTCCACTCTGTCACCCACCACCTGGGGACTCTGACCGAGGACCCCTGCCCAGCTGGGAGCCATCTTCTTGTCCTCCTAGGCAGTGCTACAGGGAGCGCTCAGCAGGACCCATCGTACCCTGGGATTGGCTCAAGTTCAGGCTGCTCGATTGTGAGTCAGGGCGGGTCCTCCTGAGCACTGGGCAGGAGGCCTCCCGACACCTGTCTGTGCATTGTGCCCAATGGGAATGGCCGGGTAGGGAGGGCCAAGCCCGCTGGACAAGTGCATAAAGCATGACCTGCCTGGGCTACAGAGGAGAGCTGGGTTTAGTAGCCAGGACTTAGGCACGAAGCTCTGGGCTATGTCCAGTTAGATGTTCAGCCTGCGTGCACCTCCCCATATCTGCACTGAGGGTCACTCATGCGTGACGTACCCACTTTTGTGCCAGCATACTCACTAGTTCCTCAGGAGACAGAATTGATGTTCCACTGGTACCTGTGCTCCTCCAGACTGGGGAGGTCAGGGCACTCTGCTACCTGTAAGGTATTGTTGGCATAGTCAACATTTGGGATTTATAGAGAAAGGGAAAGAAAACTGTTATGGACTCATGACTATTTTTTTTTTTTTTTTAACCGAGGGTCAGTATACTCTAATTCACTCTGAACATTGAGAAGTGTCATCTCATGAAAAATTAAGCACCGTCAATCCAGGTTTGAGTGCCTTTGGGGGCTCTAGTCAGTGCAGGAGCATACGTACAGATGGTCCAATCTCCTGCCGTAGGTTAGTGCTCGGTGTGGCCCATGGCACTCATTTGCCTTTGCTTGCCTGAGGGTGCCGTGGGTAAGCAGAGCCCTGTCAACTTGGTTGACTTTGAGGCTGCCAAGAAGACCCATAAAGTGCATTCCTGGGGGCTGGTGAGGTGGAGCAAGGAAGAAGGACGCCAGTGTCTCTGTCCAGTTCCTCAGTCTTTCCTCTCTTGCACTGTTCATGTAGCCACTTCCTAGCCACCATGAAGCCAACAGGGTTCCTTGGCCATGGCCCTGCACCATGGTGCTCCTGCCTTGGAGGCAGCCAGCCATAGACTGATCCCTGTGAAGCTGTGAGCCTAATAAACCATTTATCTTTAGGATGTGGGTGTGGGCAATTGGCAGCTCAAAAGCTGACTCAGACAGAAGGCTTTCTGCACATTGATTGCCCAGCAGCTCACTCTATTGCAGGGTTCCACTTCCCTTAGTCAGGCCCATTTCCGGTCCACAGGGAGAGACTGAGGAGGCACTGACTGAGGCTGCTCCCAGCCTGACTTTCTCTGCCACCTTGAGAAATGATCCCCTCCCGAACATGCACACAGGAACCCATATAAGAACACAGCTCCCTGCCACACACAGGGTGCTCTACAGGGGAAGCGCTGTATATTCGCATATTAAAGAGTCAAGAGTTTCCTTCTCTTTTTCACTGGGAGCATTTTCTACCATTTTTAGTTTTGTCTGTGAATGTGTAGACTTTGTTTGCACTGTCCTTATATCCCACAGCTATTTTATATCTATGCATGCAGATAGTGTAGATTTCTCGGGGAAGCCTCCCCTCAACAGCTCTAAGCAGACCATTGTTGTAGTTTGGCATTTGTATGGGAAGCAATACAGGGCACATAATGTACAGGACTGCTCATAATAGTCAGACAAAGATACATACACAAGACAATGCATGAAGTCTGTCCGTACAGTTAGACCCAAGGACTCCAGCTGAGCGCCTGGATCACAGTACCCTGCATGAGTCTCATGGGTCTGCATGGGGAAGGCCCAAAGGTTAGCGGTGGAAGCTGGCAAGTCTGTGCCATCCGGATACAGGACCCATGCCAACAGGCTGAGAGATCTGCACTGGAGCCAGGAAGTGATGCTCAAGATAAGAGCCAGAGCTCCCCGGAAACAGACCACAGCCATCCTCAGCCACTACGAGGTCCGGAGCTCCTCCAAGGATGAGAACAGCAGAGGCCAATGCGACAAGCTTCTCCAGAACACTGAGCAGTGCACCGTCTCTCCTCCAGAGCCAGGCAGCAAGGCTCAAAGAAAAGGCCAGAACCCGCTGAGGTGAACCTCTTCCATTTCCAGAGCAACAAGGTCCCAAACCCCTTTGACGATGAGAACAGCTGAGTCCAACAGGAAAGCTGGCATGACAAGCTCCTCCAGGAGAACCCACAGCCCCCAGAGAGCCTCCAACTCCCTGACAATACCTCTTCTCCAGTTCTTGTGTTTGATCAGCAATAATCCTCAGGTAGACCCTCCACACCCAGCACCACACTGATTCAGTTCAGCTGGGTGCTACAAGCTGACCACAACTGTCCATCCACCACAACTGTCAGCTCCCAGAAGATGGGGCTGAGCCTGTAGTCCAGGAGAGGGAAGGCTGACTGTGCATTTCCTTCACCAGAGCAGGCACTGAGTCCCCTGGTGGCCACTGGAGCATGGGCAGCACATGACAAGCAAGGCATTGGTTATCCTGGTATCTTTGAAAGAAGTGGACAGAACCCTTTCCCAACTTGGCTTTGCACTGATCTTAAAGAAGGAGCTTGCGAGGCCCAAGATATAAATGGCAATCACAGGACTAAGTGCGAGCTTAGAGGACTGACAAACTTTGGAGGGGTGGGGGTACTCCTGATTTGGACAGTCCCTTCCTACTTTCCACAAGGTATATGATGAACAACTTTATGTGAATTAAAAGGAGAAAAAAGATGTAGAGCAATTTCTGCTGGGGATTGTGGAAATAGCAAAGTACATCCTTGGGTACCTGCTGCAGGTGGGAGGACGTTCACAGGGGGATCTCCCAGAGAACGGACTATGGCATAAGCAGGCTCGGTTGCCTATGTCCAACATCTGCCAGGTAGTTTCCCAGTGCCGGAGGGGGCAGCCCACAAGGAACCATGCCCTGGAGCCACGGTGACCACCAGGAAAGCCCATACCTTCTCCTGTAGCAACAGCTTAACGCTGGGGATCGTCCCATGTCCTCAGGAGTCCCCAGGGGTCACACCCCACAGTGAGTGACACTGGGGTGCGTGAGCAGCTATGGGCTTGGAGCGCATGGACCTGGACACACATGGATCTGAGGGTGCTCCAGTGCCCACCCTTTAACAACAGACCCTTCGAGCTACTTATTTTACTTGCAGACACTATGTGTGCAGCTCTACGAGCTTGACATGCGCTGGCCTCCTGCCGCTTGGAGCAGAGCAGTCCTTTGGAAAAGTTAGGAGTGCCCCGAGCTCTTCCACTCCTCCAGCCTCACCACCACTTTCCAGTCTAGAACAAAACAGGGAAGTGTGTCTTTCTGGGGGGACAACGGGACACACCTAAGCTAGGAGCTCACAGCTCCACTTACTTCTCCAGGTACTGCAGTACTCCTGGTACTGCATGCCTCGGTGGCCAGGAAACCAGGCATGGTTGTGGCACGTGCCTGTAGTGCCAGCACTCAGGAAGCTGAGATAGGAGGATCACTATGAGTACATGATCAGCCTGGGGGCCATAAAAGTGAGCACAAGGCCTGCCCAAACTGTGCAGTGAGATCCTACAAAAAAAAAAAAAAAAAGAAAGAAAGAAAGAAAAAGCAAAAGAAGGCCAGCAAGAAGGCTCAGCAGTCTAAAATGCCTGCTTAGGCAAGCTGAGGCAACCGCAAGGACCACGGTTCAATCCCAGCACCACATGCTGCACCAGCCCCGCCTCCAGGGCAGGCTGAGCCAGCTATAACATAAAAAAGAAGAAGGAGGAGGAGGAACAGGAGGAGGAGGAAGAGGAGGGGGAGGAGTGGAGGAGGAGGAGGAGAAGAAGGAGAAGGAGAAGAAGGAGAAGGAGAAGAAAGAGAGAAAGAAAGAGAGAGAGAGAGATCTGTATGTACAAAATAGGATAGATATACAGCTACTTCCTCTTAGTTCAATAAAAAGAAAGATTTGTACTAATAGTATTTAAATAAGATATGACTACATCCTGTATTCTGAATAACCACTACAAAGACAACAATATGCAATACATTCATTATTGGAACTGCCCCACTAACCTATGTTGAAACTGTGTCATTGCTATTTCTTTCTCATTAAAATTAATAAAAAAATAAATAAAATTAAAAATAAAATTTAAAAAGAAGCTGCTACCACACAATAAAAAATGAGTTGATGATGCCCAATCTAAATGCCAGAATCCCATCTCTAGTCACACACACACACACACACACACACACACACACACACACACACACGCAGAAACACTCTAGAGTTGACTAACATAGCTTCCCCATACTCAGGACGCTGCACATTCCGGGCAGGCACTCATGCTACTGGGCTATCTCCCGAGCCCAACCTGTGTAACTTCTGTTTGCCCTAGTGTTTGACGAAATCGGCTTTGGGGAGTGAAGAGTCAGTGACCCAGAGTGGGGCCACGAAGGCCACAGCCTAGGATGCCAGCCACTTGTGGGACAGAAACACCCCTAAAGAAACTGCTAAGTAAGGCCACTTACCCTAGCTTCCATGCAGGCTGAGCCAGTGTCCCAAGCCTGGTTCTAGCAGTCCACTTGTTGGCGTCCACTTCTACTCTGCCTTAGTGATTGCTGTATTTAATTTTATCGAAAAAACGTCAAAAAAGTTTATTACAACCATAAAAGGCACTCGTCTGTTTAACCATCACCTATACATCAGTATTTATGCCTCCTATGAATTTTCAAACCCTTTGGAAAAGTCGATAAATCTGCCCTGCTCTGCGGAGTGATTTGCATGTTTCCCAGAATCCACAATAAGCCATGTGCCTGCCGGAGATTCCAGATGCTGGGGAAGGAGACGGAGGGAGTGAAGTCCCTGCTCATTCGGAGTTGGTGTGGAGGGAGCTACCGGGTAGGAGCAATGCCTGATCTTCATCGCCGTCTGCGCTGCCTGGTTCCTGCGTCTGTCCACGGGGAAAGATGAGGCCTGCAGGGCCAGAGGGCAGGAACAAGGCTATGGAAGGCATGGACTGGAACTGAGCCCACGGACTCACACCGCATCTGCCCACAGGAAGAAATCCTGCTTCGGGAACCTCAGCCTATCTCCGGCTGTCCTCCCCCACTCAGTCAGCCTCCAGGATCTCTGGATCAGCCTCACAGCAGCCTCCATGCTCCTGGCTGCTGCCGACTGCGATCTGTACCCTGTCCTCCTCTCGAAGCTTTGCCATCCCCACCAAGTCCAGATTTGCAGGATCTACCTCCTGCTTTCCCCAGACTCCACTCCTGTCTCGGTTCTTAGTACCCTGATTTCTCACACAATGGCTCCACTCCCTCTCCAGATACTAAGCACTTCCTGTAGGGTTTCTCTCTCCTCTTGACGGGCCTGGATTGTGTGCTTAATCTTGTTGAAATGCCTACTTTTCCACAGTGGGTTCCTGTGATTGCGCGAGAGCACACAGAAACAGACACAGGCACATAAACCCAAACACACATGCACACACACACGCAAACACTCTGAGCATTGGTCTTTGCGGTCTTCTCTGGGCTCCTTCCCACTCCCTGGTGATGGTGCTGCGTCAACCACTAGGAGCTCTGCGACTTCCCATCCTTGATTTTCTTTCTCAGTCCATGCTGAGCTTGGCTGCTGGCCTGCAACCGCTGTGACAATACACAAATAGGGACTTGGGTCAGGGAAAGTGGGGAGCCGAGGACCCTGGCATTTTAGGATTTGGAGCTGCCCTGGGGCTAAACTCCATCCCGCAGGACCAGCTGCCTTGAGGTCACCTTTCCAGACAGACGTTCTTCCCGTGGAATCTTGGTGACTGCTGCCCATACCGAGCTGCCAGAAATGATGGCAGGACAGGGAGGGAGGCACAAAAGCAAGGTTTTCAGCGCCAAGTCCTCCTTCTGAGTGCCTGCTCAGGGAAGTTCAGGGTCCTCTGAGTGGAAGTCTGGGCTGAGAAGGAAGCCGGGGGCTGCCAGGCTCCTCCCAGAGATGCAGAGGAGAAAGCTGAGGAGTGAAGCCGTCGCATGTGCCCTGCCCACTCACGTTCAGCCCCTGAACTGGGACCACCATGCTGTGTCCACCGTGTTAAGCACACACAGTGTCAAATGCAAACCTGAAGGTGCATCAGTCTGAGTTGAAAGAGGAAATACCAATAATACAGTTTTCTTCTAATTAAATAAAAAAGAGCAGAAAAAAAAACTTTTAAGAATTAACTGCTCCTTTGAATAGACCAACAGAAACCAGCAGTACAATTATCCAAGCCATACTATGTACATACAAACATATTCCTTTTTACCCGTCTGTCTTTCTTTTGTCCTTTGTCTCTTCCCAGTTCTCCCCTCCCCCACCTTATTTTTTTATTTAACAAAGATTTTATCTGAAACAAATGGCCATATTCACAGTTGTAGAAAATGCTCATACAAATACTTCACCTTTTAAACACTTTCTCTTCTTTTCTTTTCACAGTGTAGCTCAGTAGCATAAGTATCTGCCTGGCAAGCTCAAGGTCCTGAGTTCAGTTCCTGACACCAAAAATTAATAATAAAAATTTAAAAATAAGACCTCTACATGTCTCCAGACTGAGAACTGATTAAAGCTAGTGGGTCAGAAGTTCTGTGAGTTAGCAACAAACAAATCTACCACCCTCTGGGGAGAACATGTCCTTTGCTCCACTGCAGACCTGGTTAGGGCAGGGTGTGGGAAGCAAGCTGGGAGCAGTGTCCGCCACCTGTCTGCTCTCTGGGGCTCCTCCTGGACCCCGTCCTGTACTGTGGACAGGGTCCCTTCTGTTCGTGACCCCTTCACCTGTGTGATTGCTGCTCTAGTCTCCTCTTAGTGGGTGTATGAGGCACGGCTCTCACTTGGTTTCCCATTGGAAATGGGGACGGGCCAGCTGACAGGGAAAAGTACCTTTTGACCTGGGTAGGGAATTATGAAGCAGGAAGACTAAGAGCAAGCCTGGGGTGAGAAGCAGCAAGTGAATGCATCTATCAGTATCTTAGTGACTCTTCTCTCTCTGCTGGAACAAACACCTGACACTCAAAATGAGGAAAGGAAAGGTTTATTTCGCTCACAGTTACTGGAGGTTTCAGTCCATATTCAGCTGGCTCTAAGGCACAGAGGCACATGGTACAAAACAACCTTTCCTGGCAGCTGGCAGAGAACAAGAGTGAAGGCAGGAGTAGCCGCAGCTCAGTCAGCTAACTTCTCTTCTGTTATGGTTTGTGCCTAGTTGCCCCCCGCCAAAGCCTCACGCAATCATGGGGTGGGGACTGCTAGAGTTTCAGTCATGATCCACTGTGACTATGTGTTTCAGTGCTGATGAGATTATGGGTCTGAGTACTGCTGTGTGACCTGATGTGGCTAGGCTAAGGCAGAGGGCCTGATGTAATATAATCGAGAGACAGAGAGATCGACTCTCGCTGCTGCTTTCTGCTGCTCTGGTCAGTTGGTTGCCTCTATCACAATCACTACTGTTCCAGCACCATGAACTGGATGCTGTCTGCCCTATTCCACTCAGCCTTGGGCCATCAGAATTTGGACTGAAACCTCGAGTAACTGTGAGCTAAATAAACCTTTCCTTCCTTAGTTTTGGCTGTTGGGTACTTGTCCCAGCAAGGATATAAGAACAACTAAGACACCTTTCTTCCTTATATTGAAATGCAAATCACCAGCCCCAGGGGAACTGCAAGACCCACACCCACAATAACCAATTATAAATTACAGAAGCTACCCCACGACTGTATGTAGCTTTGGAGGGACACACAGACACAAACCATAACAATCACTTTCCAGTTAGCAGAACAAAACACCCAAAGGCTAAAGTAGGACAAGGTTATTTCGGCTCGGTCCATTTTAGATTGCACCCAAGAAAGAGACAGTAGAGATGAAAGGCCTGGAGAGGGATGGCCACTCAACCCAAGGCAGCTGGAAAGCAGAGAGAAGGTAGGATCTGGGTCAGGGACCAGCATTTCTGGGTCAGAGACTTGCACTTCCAGGTCAGGAACTCATGCTTCCGGTTCACACCAGTGACTTCCTCTAGCTGGGTCCTGTCCCCTGAGAGCAGTCAGGCAGTCATCTGTGGACGAATCCACTGATAAATACATCCCCCATGAGCCAGTTGCCTTTCGTGCATGTAAAGACTTTGTAAGACATGTTTGAATTACTCTGCAAAAGCCGGAATCAGCAGCAGAGGTTTGCCCGCATTTCTTGTTTCAGGGTGCAGTAGACTTGAGCATCCTTTTTCTTGTTTCATTTCTCTTATCTCCCTAGAAGCCCTTCAGCTGAGTCTGGACCACACCATTGGAGTACTCAGAGAATGAACAGACAGCTCACAGATGTGTTCTTCCTGTCTGTGTTTCTTCACATTCAACCTGTTTCATTATGATTTAGTAAAACAAGGCAAGGCTGAGTTAGAACTCAGCTCCTGGAGGGACTTTCTCCAGCGTTCAAAATACTTTTGACACCCACTTTTCCGTGGTAGTTGGGTGGGCTAGATGTTCAACTGGGAACTGAGGTGAATCAAACAGCGTAGTGCACTGCACTATTCAATAACACTCAAAATAATTGACTTGCCAGGATGTCTGTGTCGAGAGATGGCCTGTCCCTGGGGGCACCGAATCTCTTAAACTGATAGATTGTGAAATCCAGCATCAAACTTCTCCAGAGCTCTTGAGTGCATTTTGAGTCCAAGTGCCCTGGGGTCCTCACTAGCCTTCTTTATCTGGATGTGAGCCTAGGAGTCTCTGGGCTTGGATTTCCTCACTGTTAAAATGGGGAGAAAATCTGTGAGGCTTCAAGAGGTCATTCGACTAAAGCATTTCAAACAATGCCTGGAATGACTTCCCTTTTGTGAGCCAGCATTGCTAGTTTTTAGTACTGTTATCATCTATAACACCTTTCTTCTAGCTTCGCCCCTGGTGTCCTCAGGAGCTGTGGACATTGCTGTCTTCATTTATTTTACAGTGTTCTGGAAGCACTTGTTTTCTCTCAAGGATAAAGAGATAATAAGACACAGCTCTGCTCTTCACAGGGTAGACATACAAATGTGTAATCCACATACACACTGTCCCAGCTTGTGACAGGGCTTTGAAGAATCCAAGATAAGGAAGGGTCAGGAGGGGTGCTAAGCCTGTCTTCTGGGGGTGGGGAGCATGGGGTGTGCACGTGGTGGAGCATGAGACTGTCTTCTGTAGGGTATGTGGCCATCGAGGCAGGAAGAGACCCATTACTTTTAACTAAAGAGAATTAAAAAAATAAACACTGGAAAAGACACATAATTTGAAAATACAAGGTTATAGAAATTTAGTAACTGTTGTTATATTGCATGTTGCATGCTGTCTTCACAGTAATGATTTAGATTACCAGATATAAGCATGTAAAACTGGTTAAAAATTTAAGCACTAACTATTCCTTTCAATAAACCAGTAGAAATCAGCACTACAATTATCTTAGCTAAATATACATAACTAAGATTATATATATATATATATGTGTGTGTGTGTGTGTGTGTGTATATATTGTTATTTTCTTCTCTTTTTTTTCCTCCTTTCCCTCAACCTGACTGATCTTTCCTGGTGAGCAGTCTTTTCCCCTTTCAAGAGTTGGTTATTCTTGATGGTCAACTTGACTTGATTATCAGGGTCCCATCGAGATATCATAGTGTAACCCATTGATTAGTTAAGAATTTAAGGGAGTAGTAGGCAACAGAGCCTGGCTAGTGGCAGCAGGTCAGGAGAGCGTGACCTTAGGGCATGGGTCTGCACCCCAGGCTTTCCTCTTCTTGTCTCTGCCCCTGCTCTCTCTTTCCTGGATGCCATGAGTCCAGTAGCTTTCTTCCACTCTGCTGTTCTACTGTGATGTTTCTGCATTTATGCAAGCTGACCATGGACTGAGCTCTCCACAGCCATTAACCTCTAAATTCTGAGTGTCAGTATTTGGTCTCTGGGTCAGGAATATTGACTAATTCATGCATTTTCTATGGAAACCTGTATGCTTACATGACAATATGAGAACGCAGTGGCCAATGTGCCAATACAAATGTAAATATAAGATGATGCATACTTTATTCTTGGCCCTCTGTACTTTGAGGCTCATCTCATCTCCCAGCTACATCACCTGTGAGGGTCCTGCATACCCTTGACTGTCCACAAGGTGGGTTCTGGTGTTTTGCCCACCAATCTGGAGTGCTTTTGTTAGCCATGTCAGACTAGCTGAATCCTATTCATCGTTCAATGTCTACCCTAAAGTACATCCCATCTGCGACACTTTCGTCCCCTTGCCATGCACACCTGGATCTGTGCTCTGACCCAGGACAACTTGCTCTGCTAAGTCCTGGTTTCTCCTGCAGTTCTCACCAAACGATGTGAGGTGATGGTGGTGAGGGTCACACTGCCACACGCCTCACCACCAGGATGTGACAGAAGCAAACCTAGAGTGCTTGGCGGGCGCAACGCGTCCCACAAGACTGGAAGTCCCGGCTCTTTTAGCTTTTTGTGACCAGGCTTTGCATGAAAGGTCTACTTTCAGCAGGTGCAGATATATTCTAGAAGTAATTCTTACTGTCTTTATGACTGGAAGCAGGTAATGAAAAACTATTTTGGCCCCAAAGATGGATATCAATTTCTTTATGGATCAAGCTTCAGGCACCCTCTCTGAGGGAATAAAGTCCAGGGATCTTCCTGCTTGTTCATGCAACAATGGAAGATGTCTCCGAAATATGTTCAATTCTACCATATTTAATATGCCACATTTTGTGGCATATGTATAAGTAACTCATATATCTATATCTATATCTATATCTATATCTATATCTATATCTATACCTATACCTATATCTATCTATCTATCTATCTATCTATCTATTCCATGAGGAAATCAGAGATTTGGCCGGTCTACTGAATGAATGAACAGAGGTAAGAGATCAGATGCCCAAAGATGAGAACATGCTACAGAAAAGAGACAAGTCACCCTGGTTGATAACCCGCTGAGATGGCTTCAAAGGAGGAGCTGGAGGGAAAGAGGAGCTTTGAGATGGGATGGCAGGACTTCGTAACATAGAGTGTCAACTTTTCAATAGAACCCACTCTAAGGAGCGACCACTCAACACTATTTTTTTTCTGATTAATGGACCCTGGTATCACATGCACACACACACACACACACACACACACAAATAAATAGGCTTCTTACATTTGGTGCTTGTAGTATCAAATTTATGATGCAGAGTGAAATGAACAGTATTCAATTCCCTTTGGCAGAAGCCACCTGAAAAGTCTTCCTGAATATAAAGCAGTGGACAATGTCACTGCTGGTGTGTAGCATCGTGGAGGCAGAGCTGGCCTTCTCTAGCGCAGACCTTGACTCCACCAGCACACCCTGAGTTCCCCCTCGCCCCACCCAAGCCCAGTAGAGCCATTGCTAAAGTGCTAAGTGGGCTCTTTCTTGCACATGAAGCATTAATTAAGAGCCTGGATTGAGCTGGCTCTGAGCGCCAACTGGAAGAGTGGCACTGACTTATTCGGTGCCCTTCTCCGTGTGTAGCTGTTACAGGAAAGTTGAAACGCACCCAGCAGCATTGGCAGGCTTCCTGGATTCCAGTCTTGACTGGCTGCTCAGAGCTTTGAACTGGATGGGAGGCTAATATTACTTGTTTATGTGACCTCTGAAGAAATGTCATAGCAAAGATGATGACAACAGATTACTACTGACTGTGCACTTAAAACAAATCTCTGCTTAAAATCTGTCAGCTTTATGTGTATTTTCATTTTTCTCTAAATTTGTTTTTCAAACTGGAGGTTCTGTTCACATAAGTGCAATAAATTATTCCAGTCTCGAATATATATTTACCAGGAGATGAAATCCAATTCCAGAACACTTAGCGCGCACCCATAGGTACAGGGACAGTGCACTCCTAGTGACATATGAAGGCGCAGGACGGGCCTGGTCCCAAGGCTCAGTCTGTGAGTACCTAGAAAAGTACCTCAAATAATGTTGTCACTTACTGACCTGCCTAGAACTCTGCTATCCTTGAGTGGAAAGCAGAATTAGCAAGGGAAGATGTCCACTAAACACTCAATCTCGGGAGACATACTTTTCATGGGCTACCAAGAGCCCAGAGACCACTTTTGAAACAGGACTGGCCACGGATAACCATGCACCTAGCATTTCACAAAACCAAAGTCATGGAGCGAAAGCATACAGACAAGGAGCGCATTGGTCCTATCACACTCCACACAACTGGCACGGCCCTGTCTCACTCCAGGAGGGCACAGCGACACTGCCCCCAAGTCAGAAACATGTCTGCAGAGTGGATCCTCCAGCTCTTGAATGCTGCCGCTATGCCTTCATGGGACAGTCATGGTGGAGCCTGTTGGTGTCACCTCAGGTGTGACACTCTCCCTGCTGGAGAGCAGGGTCAGCCTGAAGGCTGGGACAGCGATGCTCCAGGTGTGACACTGACGGGCAGTGCCCGGGGACACCATGATTCCTTCTGCTGGCAATAGGACCGGGGTATCTGAGACATGCAGGTGGGGATTCTCTTGGGTGCTTACATCTTTAAAGCCAACTTCCACAGTATACAAGACATGTGTTTTCAAAGTGAACACAGATACAGATTCACCACAAAGAACACAAATCTTCACGTGTTTTAGAATGTGGCAGCTCTATGTCATGCTACTGAATGTAGCTTTACTCTGACATCTTAAATTCTCTATGCTCTGTAAAGATAATGTATACCTTTCTCGTTCAAAATTAGGAAAGATCACTTTCCGTCGTTTTCTTGATTTTCATCACTCTTTGTCTCGTTCACTACAAGGAGGCCCTGTTGATCTTGAAGAAGATGTTCTTTTGCTTTTGGGTAGTTTGCCTGAGCCTCAGGGCTCCAGCTTGAGTTTTGCTAACACTGCCTGTAAGATGCCCCCCAATTGCTCGGGCTGTGTGGTCTCGCACCACAGCCACGTGGCCTCCCACTGCTCCCGCCCGAGCCTTGCCTCTGCTTGCTCCACTGACCAGCCACCCTAAGAGCAGCGGGTCCACCGTCCATCAGCCATCACTGTAGCATGTTGCGCTCTGGTATAGCAGAGCACGGTTGCTTGCTCAGGATGCTGTGATGTGCTTCTGTGTGGGTCAGAGGCTTGGTCCAAATTATGGAATCATAAGAGAAGGGTTCACCTAGAGGAGTCTCCTTCCTGCATGATAAGGAACCCAAGCCTAAAGCCATGGTGATAATCTTTTCAGCTCAGGGTCAGAAACCCAGATAGCAAATAAATATAAGAAAACATGTTCACCATCATCAGTCATTCAAGGGACACAAAGTGAAACAACACTGAGATGCCATCTCACCCCAGGAAAAATGACTATCATCAAGAAGCCCACCAATCACCAATGCTGGAGCTGTGGGATAAGAGGAACCCTTCTCCACTGTTGGGAGTGTAGATTGGTACAAACACTGTGGAAATCAATGTGGAGATTCCTCAGAAAGGTAGATTAGGAAGTCCTGTTCAGTGTAGGTATTTCTCTCATGGATAGTGTTCCAGAAGAAGTGAAAAACATCATACCACCATGACGTGTGTGCACTCATGTTTATCGCAGTGCAATTTGTCATAGCTAAATTTTGTAAACAGTCTAAATGTCCATCAAGCAAATAAAGATGTGGTATTTTCATTTTTTTTTTTTGTCTTTTTGAGACAGGGTCTCGCTATGCAGTTGAGGCTGGCCTTGAGCTCACTTTTGTAGCCCAGGCTGGTCTCGAACTCACACCAAACCTCCTGTCTCAGCCTTTCAAGTGCTGGAATTACAGGCATGCGCCACCATGCCCGGCTCTTGTACTGGCCTTTTGAAAGGGGTAGTTCATGTTTTTATTTTTCTTTTTATACTTATTAACCTTTTTCTTTTAAATTTCTTAAAAGAATTTTGTTATTGTTTTGTTGTTTTTTTTCTTTAAACCGATCTTGCCTATTTATATTCGGTGACCTAAACAACTAATTTAAAAATAATAGCAGGCAATACAGCAAACACCACTGAATTTCTATTACTCTGTTTAGTGGAAATTTTGTATCATTTTAATACTGTTGTTTTACCTAATACCGTTTTGTATTCTTTGCAAAATAGAAATGTAAAGGAAAAAAGTGTGATATTTTACACAATGGAGTATTACCTATAAACAGTGGTAAATTGAGGCTCTTCTAGATAAATGAATGCAACCAAAGACCGTACTCATAAGTGAAATAAATTAGACCTGCATGTAAAAACATTGTATGCCCTTGCTAGTTTGAGAATATAAAAGCATAAATAAGCTCCTGGCTGGCAACCATAAGGTTCCAAGTTTGATCCCTGGTACCACAAAATCAGTCAACCAATCAATCAATCAGAAAGATACAGTATATACCGTGAAAGTGAAAGAATCTGTTCAAAGTGAAGGTAGAACTAGGATGAGAAAAAAGACAAAAGAAGAAAACAAAGAAGGGAAAAAGATATACTTATGTGTACATGTGAGATACGTCGGCTAATTACACAGCTGATTTCTGCTGGTAAACTGAAAGATACAGTTACCGCTTAAATTTTTCTTTTCTTTTCTTTTCTCTTTCTTTCTTTCTTTCTTTCTTTCTTTCTTTCTTTCTTTCTTTCTTTCTTTCTTTCTTTCTTTCTTTCCTTCTTTCTTTCTTTCCTTCTTTCTTTCTTTCTTTCTTTCTTTCTTTCTTTCTTTCTTTCTTTCTTTCTTTCTTCTTCATTTCTTATAACTTATAAGTCACCCAAAAGAAGGTTCCTGTGCCCCTGGCTGGAGTGGCCCACTGCGCTGCGCTGTGGAGATGGCACAGCACCCCCCTCGACCTCCAGAGGGAACTGCGTGAGGTTCCGGCACGGGCCCAGCTGCGTCTCCGCGTCTCAGCTCAGACAGCGTTGCTGCCCATTTAAGCGTACGCGGGCAGAGAACTCACACTATAGCAAAGCCCTTGAAGGAAAGATGGCTTTTCAGTGAGGTGGAGCACACGGGGCTCCAGAAAACCTTGAGGGTGGAAAGAGGAGGAGATGACAGGATCCAGAGAGAAGTGCGTTTCTAGGCAAGGCACCGGGAAACGTTACAGAATTCCACCAAGCGAAGTGATAGGGATTCGACAATGCCTGTTCTGTTACATGTTGTTGTCTTCACATTCGTTGTTCAGATGACGAGATTCAGCAAGCCTACAAAACTGGTCCAAAAAATTAGAAAGAAGAAAAGAATTAAGCATTAACCACTCCTTTCAACCTTGACCCGTTGACGAATATTCTGTTTCATTTTGGGTGCTTTGTACGGGCACACAACTTACTTTGGCCTCTCCATTCCGCTGTCGTCTTCTAGACAAATCTTTTCCCGCAGTGTCACATTCTGGGTAGATGGTAATTTTGAGGGATCGCGTCAGATCCCATCACGCGCATCTCCATCCCGGAGTACCTGCCCTTCCCCTCCCATCCCCTTTGGAAGCCCAACTCATGCGCTCCGTCTTGGCTGCCTTTCCGGTCTGTGCTCCATGGCAGTCAGCTGCTAGGCTTTACTTGGGGGTCAGCACTCTGGGGGTGCTGAACCCCGCGGCCGCACAGACTCCCATGCGAGATTGGAGAAACAGAATTTTCATCAGTGTGCCTAGACTTTCCCTTCATAAAAAAAAAAAAAAAAAA
>PVJA010005630.1:0-77955 GCA_004027025.1 Myocastor coypus
AAAAAAAAATAAAAAAGAGCACAAATTAATCAATACCTCATCTATTTACAACAACCCTACTGTAATGATGCCTGAGGACTGGTATGCATCAAAGCATATACACATGCATTTGTTGTGGCAATAACAGAGTTGTGAATGTAGCCTCAGTGATATTCTGCTCCATTATTCAATCTTTACTGACCACGCAAATGACTGTGATTCACAAAACAAATTATCATTTAATAACTTTTCTTGAATCACTTTATAAAATGATAGGAGTAATTTGAAACTAAATACTACGAAAGTTTATATTGTATGTTATGAAGCTAAGAGCATATTAATCTTCTCTAAGAACTAATGTAAGCTATCTGTACTGTGCTTGAACATGCTTATTAGTTAACTGATAAAAAGGCTATCACTCATGAAAAAAAGATGAAATTAATTTCTTCTGCATTGCAAACACTTATTCTCTGTGTGTTGTTCATGAGATAAGATGCACATCATGCGTGCGCATCACTGCTCAGGGAAGGTTGAAACCAAAGATTCCCTGAGGACGCAGAGGTAGCCTCGCCTACTTTCTTCCTCAGAAATAGATCATAGCACAAAGAGGATCAAGAAGCTACTGACAATGCTGGCAACTCATTACCATTTCAAAAGCAAGGGGGAGAAACAAGAGAAGAAAATCTGTACATGTCTGTACCACAAACTATAATGAAAATTAACACTAAACACTATTAGTAGAAAATACTTGAAAGTCTTTTTGTGTGTGTGTTTAGTCCAGGGCCTATAAGATCTACAGGATTTATCTATATAGATCGAACTTACAGTGATTCTCCTGTTTTCAGTCTCCCAAGTGCTAGGCTTACAGGCCCAGGCCACCAGGTCTGGTCTCCATTGCTGCCTCAGCTTCTCAGCTTGTCCATGGGGCAGAACTGGCACAGCAGGCCTGGGGATCAAAACTCTGGTCCCTGTATTAAAGCAAGCACTTTAATCTGCTGAGTTATTTGGCTGGCCCCAAAGTATGTTTTTTTTTTTTTTTTTTTAAATTACCTTCCAAAGCAATTAGAATAATTAATTCAAAGTGTATTTATATCAGAATCAGAAAAAATGGATTACTTTAAGTATACATTTATTTATTTATTTATTTATTTATTTATTTATTTATTCATTCATTCATTCACTCATTTATTTTTGTGATACTAAGGATTGTATTTAGGACTTTGTACTAGCCAGGCAAGCGATTATTCTACTAAGCTATCTTCCTGGCTCCAAATTCAATAATATTTAATAAATACATGTATTTTCATATGTGTATCCCTTTTTATCTACTTTTTAAAACTATTTTAATCAATACAGTATTTGCATAAATGCACAACCCAACCATCTACATATTCATTTTTATTTTCTTTTCTTTCTTTTTTTTTTTTTTGTGCAGCGTCTCACTACACAGCTCTGACTCATAGTGATCCTCCTGTTACCTGCCTCCCAAGTGCTGAAATTACATGCGTGCACCATCACGCCCCAACTGCAATGCCGGCTCAGTGTCTGAGTGTGAGACTGGCGCTGCAAGAAGGGCCAGGAATCAAACTCTGGCCCCTGCGCTTCCCTAAGCAAACACTTAGTCCACTGAGCTATATCGCTTGTCGTTACATATTCATTTTTCTTTATATCTACCTATTTTGCCAAGTAAAATTGTGTTGCAGGGCAATACTGAGGACTCGATTGAATAATATGAATACATTACTGGGCAAAACTGAATAGTAACTTATAGGTACCTTACGAATAAAACAAGACTGGGGAGATCTTGGAGATCTAAGTGGCTGTCTAGCAGGTGCAAGGGCCTGTGTTTGATTCTGGGCTCTGCATGTCCTACAGGTCCAGGAACCCCAAATGAACTGTACCACAACAGAACTCAGCATGGTGCCATATGCCTGCAATCCTAGCCCTGAAGGGGTTAAGACTAGAGGATCAATGTGAGTCAGACCTGTGTAGCTAGACCCCTGTACCAAATAAATAATTTAAAAAATAATAAAATATTTGATCAGCCACTGCAGAAGCCATCATAAGTTATACAAAAGAACCACAATTTTTTTCTATGTTTTTCCTATCTGTACTGGCTGGCCAAAGTGTTTGGAAATATATAAATAAACAAATGTCCTTTACATTAAGAGTAACACTTCAGTTAAAATTATATCTGTTTAATAAATATATACATATAAAACTTTCATGGATCTCTGTGCAGTGAATTCCTAGTGCAATACATAAGTGGTATCCAGCTAATTTCCTGAAAATTTGAATATAGTAATTATATTTTCTCATCTTATAAATGAGGACTTAAGTGCATTTTTATAAGAAACCAACAGGAAGCCGGGCATGATGGCAAACGCCTGTAATCCCAGCACTGGGGAGGCTGAGGCAGGAGGATCGGTGTGAGTTCGAGACCAGCCTGGGCTACAAAAGTGAGCTCAAGGCCAGCCTCAACTGTATAGTGAGACCCTGTCTCAAAAGACAAAAAAAAAAAAAAAAGGAAAAAGAAACCACCAGGAATTAAGTCAGGTCTATTTTACTATTTATGTTTTTATTCTTACTGTATTGTGAAAGTGATATTTTGTTCCAGAAGTCATAATAAAACAAATAAAGAGGCCTGGTGACACACATCTGCGATCCCAACCCTGAGGAGAGATAGGAGGGTAACATGGGTCCAACTTATGGAGTGAGAGTGTGTGCCAAACAGAAAAAGAAAAGCGAAGAAAAGAAAAGAGGAAGGCAGCTATTTGTTCCAAAGTGGGCAAAAGGCAGTAACTGTGGACATAAACATAGTATTGAAAAGGATTGGGGGTAAATGTTAAAAAGGCGAAAGATTTATACAATCCGAAGAGAAAACAAGAGTGTGGAGGAAAAATGTTGGCTAGCAACTGCATGAGGTACAGATTTGGAAAAATGACATCTGAGGATAAATCCTTTTGTGTTTATGAAGTCAAAGTGGGAAAAACGAGAGAGGTCCTCAAGCAGATACATGACAAAATGCCTAGAGGATCTGTTGACTCACTGAGGGCGTAACCTTAACTGTAGAGGTTCAGGGAAATGAGAAAACAAAATAGCTAAATTAATGATAGAAAAACAGCATTCCAAACAAAACGTCAGATATTTACAACATATAATCAGAAACCAATAAGCAAGTTAGCCTAGAGAATCTGAATGCTAAAGACTATAGTGGCCAGATGTTCATTGCATTTGTCAAGCGGACCATGTTCCATGTCTCAGAATGCCCTTCACATTGTGTAAAGTTGTCAGTCTTAGAAAACCACAGAGCAGGGGCTGGGGAGATAGCTCAGTAGAACAAGTGCTTGCCTGGCAAGCACAAGGACCTGAGGTTCCATCCCTGGTTTAAAAAAAAAAAAAAGAACCTTGGGAGGAAAAGAACTCTAACACAAGTTGTGTCCAGACATATGCATTCTCTTGTTTTAGCTATTACCTCAAGTATTAATTCAAAGGCAGCAGCATTAGCTAGGATAAGTCAAAAAAGGAAGAAAGATTTTCAGTAATTGAGCTATAGAAACTTAACAAAGAGTTCCTCTTTTGATTGTGAATGTTTTCTGACTGCGGATTTGTTACAGAGCTGTAAAATTCATTTTATTAAAATATTCAGAAAAGATTGCTTTTGGAGTAAAATTATGCAATAGAAAAGTAAAGAGATAGAAAGAGTCCTTGTTTCTTCATGAACTAGTGCCCATCTCTTAGGTACTAGGTCCAGGCTCTCTTCTGATCTGTGATCGATCTTGGCCTTCCTCCCTGAAGACAAAGAGAACCTGATGAAGCAACCACTTAGATACCTCTCGAGGAAAATTTAGACGAATAGGAAAAAAAAAGAAGATAAACTTTATATAATCTTTTAAATGAGTAATTAGTAGAAAGGAATGGAATTCAGGGATGCCTGTTTTTTGTCTTTGAACTGGGACTCAGAAAATATAGAACATCAAAGATTCTAAAAGTTCTATGTAGCACAGGTCTCTCCTCCAGGGCATGTTGAGATGAGGATTAGGACTGGGTGTGGCGGTGTATGCCTGTGATCCCAGGGTTTGGGATGTTGAAAAGAGGAGGATCACTACTAGTCTAATCTGTGTAGTGAGATCCTGCAGACCTTGTTGTAAATATATATATGTATATATATATATATATATATATATATATATTTGCCAACTTACACCAACCATATATATATATATATATATATATGTTCAAAGAAATCCAAAGGAACACAAACAAAAAAAAAATATATCCAACTTGCACATACCTCTTCCGTACTATTTAACACACGTTTCTTGCTGTCCTCCATGAACTATGATTTCCCAGTCCAAGAACTGTCATTTCTGATTATTTCTTATAAACATCCTACTGCTGATCACTAAGTCAATAAAGATGCAAATGTCTTATACCTGGCTGTTATGGAAATTAAATCTAAGGGGACAGGGCCATTTAGAAAAGGCTGATTTTCATATTTCACTCAAAAAGATAAATGCACAGATAATAATGAGCTAAAATGCACAAGTGTTGTAAGGACTGTAACTATGTCAAATTCCATATTAGCTTCTATAAAGCAATTTTTATGACATCTAATCTTTACTATATAATTTGACATATATTTTTTTCACTGATGTTTTGCTTTTGATTTCTCTTCTTTTCCTCTTCTACCTTCTTTGACTTAACACTTAAAATCTAAATAACATATAAAGATTCTAAAACATAATCGTGTAACTGAGTGATACAACACAGGGAATAGTATGCTGAAAAAATCCAAATCAACAAAGAATTCATTTCCTCCTAATGTCAGCTAGTATTATTGTCAGTACAATTAAATAAAGTATTCAAAAGTCAGAGTAAGGTCAGAAGTCTGAGTGGCATCTCTCTGATCACTGTGTGTCTTGCATACAAGGGAATGACAGACAGCCAAGCTCAGCATGTGCTATTTCTCATTTTCCAGATTTCCATCCAGTGTGAAAGCTGAAAGCTGAAGAAAGCTGTCCTGTCTCTGATGGTATATTATAAACGTGAATCTGTACAGATTGGCTTCTTAAAACCTCACTCATGCAAGTTCCATGTCTTATAAGTTTAGTTAAAGTAACTAACCTTCAGAAACTGACAGTGGACAAAATGTTGGTAACATCTTGAAGTTTATTTATTGCTCGTAAAAATAAGATTTTCATTGTCCAATTCTTCATGGGCAAAAAATTGTGTAGTTCTCCAGACTTACACCAAGTTTCTAATAAGTGGTAGAGAAGTAGAAAATTAAAAGGTTCGACCCTAGAACAATCTGTTCAGAATCAGTAATGAGGAGATATAGGCATATGGCCTCTCATAGGTCTTTGAGACATCTGCATTGGCCTGGTGTTTAAACTCAGGAGATTTTGATATTTGAGAATAAAAATACGACAGTGTTTTAAAAGTTGAGTTTAAATCCTGTCAAGAAGAGGTCAAGCCATTTAGGATTAAACTAAAAATGATGGGTTGTGTTGGCTCTAGGCAAGTGTTCATGTTTGAAAGTAGTCTTTTGATGTCCAAAATGCACTTCTCAATTATTTTATCATTTATTAATAGTCTCATAAAATACATGATTTATTGTTCTGAAGTGATACAAAGAAGCATTGATTGCATTAAATAAACATCACTTTATATCCAGATAAGGTAAATAAGGATTTCGGTAACATGCCAAAAATCTTTTCAATATTGAATTCATATTAAGAAATTTACAAAATTACCTGTGTAGATAGCTGAAAACATTTAACTTCTCATTTTCCATGTGTTTCCAGAACAATACATTTAATGATATTTTTTATAGGGTATCAATGACTTGAAACATGCCATGGTCAGTGATAAAGCTATTCTGCTGCACATTGGTGCATTTCAAACTTTTAAATGCTTTTCCAAATTTTTTGAAATGATAAAGTTATTGAATTGAAATTGTTTTTTAATTATATCATGCTTCAAAATAAATGCTTGCTCCAACATTTTTTAAAGAATGAGAAAATTTTCAAATTAATAATGGTACTGGGGTGCACTTTGATAATAAATATGATTGTATAACTTGACAACTTAAAGGAAGTCAGTGGTATGTGAGATGGCAAAAAAATATCCAACACACACACACACACACACACACACACACACAATTGATCTCAGGAAGAGGCAATATGGTTCAAATAGCCCCTCTTCATTAACCCTTCTTCCATCTTGCTAAAGTTGTATGTAGGTGGAAGGGGGGCTCAGCTCCTTACTCTGACTGCTGAGCTGAAGCACGGAGAATGGAGAGACTGACCATCCGTGTGCTGCCTTTGGCCTCCTTACCGATGATGTTGTGAGCTTTCTTGCACTCCAGCTATCACCACCCTGGTAAGAGAAAGGCAGACATGGTTCATTTCTGTCATTTATAAATGAAAGATACATTGCCCTGGCAAGTTTTCCTATCACTATCACAATCCACTTTGGAAAGGAGTGACACAGGGTCAAAGATCAAGTACTCCTCGAACATCTAAAAACTGCAGATGGCTACAGACTTTTTCTCAATGGTCTTTAGCTGTTGCTAATGTATACTCTAAATATTTCTGAGTCAGACTTCGTAGATCTGTTGTGTTACTTTCTAACTGATGAGTAGCTGCAATATTGAAAATCATGAAAGAATGCTTTTACTCTATTTTATTAGATTCAGAAGTTGATTTTGTTTAGTGAATTGATTTGGTTTAATGATAGGTCTCAAATCTTAACCATATTGCTAAATGTGGAGGCAATTTTTCTGACTTCTTTAAAAATATCCCCTGTGATAGTTTTATCGTTGTCTGAAGACCACAAAATTAAGATATTTACTTCAATTTACTCAGTTTGTTCAGTCAACAGAAAAAAAAAAAATGACTTTGAACTGTTAAGGGCCTAAACATCTATCACGCTTTCTAGTGGATACAAAGGGATTCTTTTTCCAAAGAAGATGGATTATTTAAATGCTTTTTTACAGGACCTCCTTGCATGGAAACAAGTAAGTATAAATATGACTCCCTATTTCCACGTTTTGTTATTTTTGTCTCAACTACAGACTGAAGGAGAAATAAGCTATTTGGTTAAATTTCTAAACAGTCTCCCAAGGGCATTAACAATTATTGCCTCATTCACCATCTTAAACGAGTAAAGCTATTCCATCACAGGAAATGTCTCTATATGAAGTGACTAGTGTTCACAGTACTCTCTAAGACACCTTCTAAGAACATCACCAGAGGAAGTACACCCCTCACCTACGCATCTAAATCCTTTCAAGTAGCATTTTGCATTTTAAGTCATTACCATCCGGCTTGATTATATGTATGAGACCAGTATTAGTTCCTTTTCATGATAGATTTTTTCAGAGAAATAGTGAAAGAATGAATAGTTCTTTTCTTAATTGTATTAGGCTTAACATGTCAAAGTCTCTTGAGTCAGGTTGTGTCACTCTTTCAAGCATGTATGTAAATTCATGCATCCTCCATTTCCACTTAGGCAGATCCTGTCAGTTCATTAATCTGGGGCAGGCATTCAGACCTCAAATCTCTTTGTCTTGTAATTATAGAGTCAATTTCTTCTCTCATACTGGGTGATGTACAAGTTCCATAGATAATTTATTTGGATATATTTTTAAGTAAAAGCTCAATTTTTTATTCATAAACATGTCTCTTTTCTAGGATAAGCAGGTAGAAGAACATATTTAAGTGTGAGAGAAGTATTTATCTCTGCTTTACTCAAGTGCTTCCATTTAGATCAAACTTGGAAATTTCAGCTGGGCAGACAATTGAATGTATGATACAGCTAAGGAATATATTTTTTTCTGCAGCTCTTAAAGCACACAACACATAAAAGAAATTACTTTAGTGAATATATTCGATTTTAAGTTAGTACATTTTGGGATGGAGATGATTATGTAGAATTTCTGTATTATTGCTATTTAACTGTATGAGATGTTTAAGTAAGAGAAAGGAATCCTATTTATTATCTTGTTGGACCTTTAGGGATGTATTTATAATATCTCACAACTTTCAACTATTTCCTTCACTTAAAGTAGTAGTAATATTCATAGAAATAAGAGCAGTGGTTTAAAGAGATAGCAAATGTGAATCAACCAAGAACTTTTATATAAGGTTTTACTTATTTTATGTTACTCTCTCCCACACTCAAAATCAATTAGTATTATCAAAATAATCATTTTTCAAATTACCATCACAGAAGCTTAGAAGGTTGAATGACTTGACCAGTGACACACTGGTCGAGGTGCAAGGCTCAGACTAAAGCCAGTGTCAGTGTTGAGTATACACTGTGGAACATGAGGCTCTGCAGCTTTCTCCTCAAGGCAAAGTTCCTGACCTTTGCAGTTCTGAGATCTGCTGCGTCCTTCGATGCCCTCAAGCCATCCTTTCCATTCTCTGGTTCCTTCTTGGCCATGGAGATCCACTCAGCTCTGTCTTAACATTCCACAGCTTTCCTGTTGCTTCCTTTCTGGCCAAACTCACATTTTAAAACATCTTCCTTGGTTCTTTGTCCTTGAGTCCTTGATTTCCAACATAAGTCTGGTTTAAAGACACCTAAAATCTGGCTGAAAGCCACCCAAAACAATCATAGAACCAAACCAATATTTGCGTACTTTGAAATTTCTTTTACCAGCTTAATCCATCTGCCACGCTTAAACTCATTCTCGGGCGGTCTCTGAACATCAGCAAAGTGCCAACAACTTTTCTGTGAAGTCAAAACACAAATGATCTGGAGCCCAGCAACGAATGCAATCCTTCTTCACAGCAGAAACCTCCCCATCCTGGTCTTTACAGGCAGGCTTTCCTTCAGTCTTCTGGTTTAAACTCTCACCAGAATCGCCCCTACAGAACAGCCAGTGCTGTTCTGGCTTGTTGCAAATAGACAACCTCTCCAAACATTTCCTATCTCTTCCCATAAATCATTCCCCCAAACTCATAATCAACATGGTCAGGGTAGGCACAGCAACCACCCCACTACAGCAGTACAAAATTTTGTCTTAGTTACTCGTTTTTCAATGCTATTACAAATACCCAACACCCAAAATGAAGAAAGGAAAGCTGTATTCAGCTCACACTTACTGAAGGTTTCGGTCCATATTCAGCTGGCTCCAAGGCAGACTGGCATATGGCAGAAAGAAGCAATGAGTGGTGATGTGACACCAGCAGTGACAGAAGAGAGAGTCTGTCTCTCTGTTTCTCTTGTATTACATTCAGTCTTTCTGCCCCAGGTTGGGTGTAGCACTCGCAGTAGTGCTAAAATAGACAGTAATCCAGCAGTACTAAAATATACACTCCCAAAGGATATCCATAATCCTAGGGGATCATGAGTTAATCTCAAACTTTAGAAGTGCCCACCCTATGACCACATGAGGCTTTGGAGGAACAACTAGACACAAACCATAACACCAAAATAGTAATATTTGTACGTAGGAGGCTGCTGTGAGCTGAGCTTCGCTGGGCTGTGGTGTCTTCACATGCTGTCCATGCTGTACCAGAAAAACAGAGCTCCCCATGAAGGTGTTTGCTAAGATTAACAAAGAGGACTTCTATTACTGCCACTTTTAACTAATTAAGTGATTTTTAAATGGAACCATGGATGAGAGCAGAGTGCTTACCAACAATTATTTTTCTCCATGGATTGTGGTTTCTTGCTTTTTGTGTCTTGCTGTGTAATTTATAGGCCAAATACTTAAATAGGAGCTACGTGGGCAAGAGGTGGCAGCTTGCATAACACACCTTCCCTTAAGATGTCAATCCCTGTATAGATAACCACTATTAAGCTTATTTAACTGCCAAATCGGACTTGCTCATAGTATTCTTCTGTCCGTGGGAGCACATTTTTTCAGAGGTAAGTCATTCTTTTGCATGCCCCAGGCAAATTAAAAAACAAGTAATCTGAATTGGAAGTCTATCATATTAAGAAGTTAGGAATGGAGAATTCCATATACAATTTCTGTATATTTATGATTCTTGCATATATACAAATACGTATATGTTTCTATGCATGTGTGTTTGAAAATGCATTCTGCGTGTATTGACTCTAAAGGAGCTATTATTTGTATATTCAGGATAATTATGTTATTATGGCAGCTTTTACTTGTTTGAAAATCACTCATTTGAGCTTAAAATTACATTGTAAGGGATGTATTTATTCTTTTTTGTTAAGGTACACTGATACAAAGTCACTAAAGTGACTTATACACAGAGATGACTGGCAGAAAAACATATAGAAATGTTCCTGTCAGTTATATGTCGGCCTATGGTCCAATAATTCTATTAAAAACAAGCAAGTCTAAGAAAGCAGTATTACTTTAGTGCTCCCCTAGAGCTGGTGGCTGCCATTTGTCAGACTGCACTGTGCTCCCTCCCCACTTGCCCTATTACCACCGAGACAAGCAGGTGTGAATTTAATCAGTTTGTCTTTTGGCCTTTCATTGGAATCAGCCAATTGGAAACATCAACAAATATTAGAGGAGAATGGAAGAAAGTGGGACGAGGACATTTCTTCCTCCTCTGAGGAATCATCTAGTGAGGGCTAAATGGGTAGCATTCAACATTTGGTTTCCCTTAATCCCTCTCTTTTGCTACTTGTATATACCTAATTGTGCTTAAAAACTTGACATAATGTACTACACTGAGCAGTGTAAATTAAAACTTTCAACATTTCAAAAATCATGTCCTTGGGCGGGAGAGGTAGCTTGGCAGTCTTAGGGTCTGCATGGCAAACAGAAGGACCCGGTATTCATCCCTGGTGCTGCACGCTTTGTGGAGCCCAGAACTATGGGCTGCAAGGGTAAGCTAATCAAAATGGGTGTGGTTGTGGATGCTTATAATCCCAGAGCTGGAAAGGTTGAGACAGGAGGATCACTGAGTTTAAGCTGTGTAGTGAGATGCTGTACTAAATAAATAGACTTTTAAAAACTATAAAAAATAAAAAAAGGCCAGAAAGATAGCTAAGCAAAGTAAGCACTTGCCTAGGTAAGCACAGTGCTGAGGGCACCATTCCTGGTACTGCATGCCTTGCTGGACGCACCCACAGGCTCACTGAGCTGACAATGGAGTCCAGGCGTGGTGGTGCATGGCTGTAATACAGGCACTAGAGAGGAAGAAAACGGATTACTATGAGTCCAAACTGTGAGTGAGACCTTGCACAAAAAAAAGAAAAAAAGACAAATGAAGGTGTCCTTATTAAAGTATCATTAAAATATAATTTTTATGTCCTGTCTGCTTATTAGGATACTGATATAGAATTTTCTAAAAGCTATAAAGAATGAGAAACTAGAACACTTCACATACAAGTGGATGTATCTTGGAGATATACCCATAAGTGAAATAAACCAGACCTACGTGTGTAAATATCATATAGTCTTCTTAATGTAAGAACATAAAATATCAAATGAAAAGGGAAAGGTATAACACAGCTGAGTGGAAAACAAGAACTTTAGGGTTAAATAACAAAGAGATTATAAGCAGGAGAGATAGAAACATAGCAGGAGCAAAACTTTGCACTTATGTACACAGGATGAATTAGACAATGGTTGTCCTAAGAACTTCCAACAGGTTTTTCACACTGAGGATAGCAATGTGTAACACTGAAACCATGCTTGGAATGCTAGCCATTCTGGTCTTTTAGATACGTAATGCTTCTAATGTAATTTCAGTTATTGCTATACTCTCTCTCAAGTACATGGTTGTTTTACCAGAAAACAAAACAAAACAAAAAGATAGTAAAAGAGTAAGAGACAAGGAAAAATGCCATAGGATTGACTGGCTACAATTTTGTATGTGCTCAGATTTCTAAATTTCTGTGTAAAACTTTGTAACTGCTTTTATCACATTCTATAAGGATTTATTAGAATATCAATGATTAATGGAAAATACCAATTCCAAGTTGTCAAAATACTTAATATTGAGAAAGACAGAGATGTCAAACTCAAGTGCCTATGTTATAGAGTAATAGTATCACTAAGCTTCTCTTCCGGAGGGTTAAGAATGTAAGTTTATGGACCAAAAATTAGAGAAAAACCAGGGCTACAGGAATAGCCAATATTTTGGCCCTAGATCTTCAAGATCAGTGAGGACTCAGGACATAAGAGAATCTGTGTTGTAACATCTTATAACTCAGTGGTGTCCCAAATTTTCTGTTCAGGGAGATCTTGGGGCCACAGAGGAGAGGGATTGACAATGTATAGTGTGTCTAAGGAAAGTCACCTAGACAGAAAACATTCTGTCAGGCTTTTACAGAGAGCAAACCAGTCAAACAATGGCCATGACTCACTCAGGTGGCTGACAATGACAGCAGACCTACAAAGCACTGTACGTGGTTTCAAGGTAAATTCTAAAGGGATTTGACTGATCTTGGGAGATACAAAAGTTGCATGTTTTGTTACACAGGTCTTGCTTTAACTTGCCTTTAACCACCCAGCAGAAAACTTTAAACATGAGGCATAAAAAGTAGCGCTAGATTAGTATGTTGAGCTGAAATGCTTAAGTCAACAGCTTTTGACATTGTCAGTTCTTCTAGTAAGGATTTTAAATAGGACCTTTTCTCTTCTTTTAACATTGGGGTAAAGGCTTACTTAGGCCACAGAGTAAGGTACTGGCCAAGGCAGGACTATAATTGTTACCATAGTAATTCTACAAAGATGCATAATTTTTCTATCATAACATTCTCCTGTGCATTGGGCGTGTTTGTACAAGTCACCATTCTGCACTTTTTCCATAAAATGTGTTGGTATGGAATGCACATTTTTCTTCCAGTAGCATACTGCACTTTATGTCACATGAATCTTTTTGTTTTCAAAATACAATAATGTAGGATAAAGCATACATAAATAGTTTCACTTAAAATGCCATTTTCAGAATGACTGTGTTTTTGTTTGGTTGTGGATAGAATTTAAGTTGCAACAGCAATGGGTTGACTGCAAAGAATATCCCATTTGACAGGTATTTGCTCTGAAGTACAAATATATTTTGAATCTTTCACAGACTTGTCCTGTTTCTTTTCAGTAACCAATTTGACTGTCCTTGACAAATTAATCTCATCAAGCATAAAATGTACCTGGCATCACAGTGTCTGAAGACTTCTGTCTCTGCTAGTTACCAAGCTAATCAGGTGTAAGCCATCTTTCTGACTAAAATAATTAGAAAGACACTCATTCTTAGGGGATTTAAAATTTTTGCGTATCTTTAACAACCCATGAAAGGCCACAGATACATCCCTTTGCCTTGCTCTGCTTGCGTTTCATGTTGTTTTAAATTAGTGTAAATCATTTATCCTTAAGTACTTTCCAAAAATTCACTGTATTCCTTTGTACATATGACAAATACAGTCAGAGATAACCTCTGATGTTGAACTGTTCTGTTGGGGGTCAAGGGACTGTGTTACTTCTCTATCAGTTCTCATCACCTTATTATGAGCATTATTCAACACAGTTTTCATTATTAGGACTTGTACTATCTGGAGGGGCTTTTGTATTGAATTGTTAGGGATGCCAAAAATCATGACTTATTAAAGTTTTAACACACATTTTAAAATGACAATGAGAAAAAATTTACTATAGGATCAGTATTACATATTTTCAGTGAAACGCTGTGCTAATTCATCCTTACAATCAGACTAATGGGAATTGCTGAAAAATATGTTGAAAAAACAAGCAGTGTGGCATTCATTCCTGCATGATTGCCTGTCATCATCTTTGCGACTTTCTTGGCTTTCTTTCCCCTATGCTCTACATTAAATTTGTCAGATTTAAGTGCTTTCATTGTGCCTAGAACTTTATGGGGTCGACTGCAACTTATGAATGTTCTCTTTCAATGGATTAGTCATTCAACTAATTTCATGGAAGGGTTTCTTCTACAAATAATTTGGCAAATTTCTTTGCTTTAGCTATTTGTTAAGATAAAGGCTGCTATCATTTCATTGTTTTTCTTTTCATACTGGGCTAATTTCTTATGCCTTTTAATTTAGCAAAGAAACATTTATTCTTAAGTTGTCATGGCTGGAACATGCAGTGACGTGATGTGTATTCTACAAGAAAAAACACCAAATTCGTGGAACCATTAGCAGTGACCTCCTCCCTATATATGTTCTGGTCTGTGACTATCCAGTGTTACTCTATTCTCTGCTTCTTCAAGCTCTCATTTTGCATCCAGGTTGTGGTAGATAATCATGTTGGCTTCTTTCACCTTTGCTTGTCGATTCTGGTTTCATCATTCATTGTTCTAATTGAGTGTTATTTCTGCTTGCTTTTTTAAGCTGAGACTTAGTTGCACGTTAGTAAATGTGCTGTCAGAAAGAAGACTGAAAAGTTCAGGCACTCTTAAGAGTTCTTTGAAGCTATTTTTGCTCCCTCATCTTTGGCACAAAGTCACTAACACCACCAACTTAAAGGAAGAGAAGTTTACTAACTGGGAATTCATTACACGGTCAATTAACTCCGGTTTAGAACTATCATGATGAAGGACATTCTGGAGGATATCTATCTATTTACCGAATATTTGGAGAAAACGGAGAGTGAAGAATGCAGAAAGGAGATATACTCCAAAAGGCATGCCTCCAGAGATGCACCAGCTCCACCCAAGCATCATGTCCTATGATTAGATGTGAATTAACGAATGGGCCAATCCCCAGCTGAGTGTAGGAATTTTCTGAGCCGATCTCTCTCCAAACATCCCTTTTCTGAACATGCTGTGACATTTGGGAGACACTATGAAGCTAAACCATAATGGATCCCTGCTTGCCCCCAAAGGACTTACATTCACTTTATGCAAAATATATTGAGTCCACCTCTAAAGATTACCAAAGTACTAAGACTTTCTACTGAGTGGACAAGCCCAGGACTAATGTTTTCATTAAGGTTTAAGGTAGATTCTTAGCTGTGAGCCACTCTCAGAATTTGTTTGCTAAAGTTAAGATTAAATATTTATAATAATATTTAATAACTGCATGGGATTTTTTTTTTATTTCAAAGAGGAGGAATATGTATACAGAATGAAATCAGCCCAAAGAAGATCAAAATTCAGCAGGATCATTGTTTAGTACCATAGTTCCATGTTCGGGATCATGTTACATGCTAACTGAAGTGAACTCTAAATGGCTTAGGCATCCTTGCCCTATAATGTTCCTATATGCCACCCCCATGACTGCTCTCTTAGGCTGGCTTCTTTCAATGCTTGTGGCTTTCTTTGAGAAAGGGTCTTTGTTATCAGGATCTACAACTTCCCGGGATCTCCACTGAAGCTTTAGTTCCACTCAGACAGCTTAATTCATTTTCCTTTCAAGGGCATATTTTCTGGTGTTCTCGGCCTACTTTTGAACACTCCACGGGGCTTCCGTGACCCCATAACTCTTACATTCTACATTAAGAAAAGCCTAGTGCAGGTGGCCAAGATGAGTAATCAGCATGAGCAGTAGCAGAGCATGCTCGACCATGTTTACAGAGACCTCTCAATGCTGTGTTTGCTGCCCTAGTTGAGCAAGGACCCCAGGACACCATTCTCAAAGCATAGGCTTTTCAAGGAGTTTACCTTTCTACACACTTGACCCTGTAATGAATAATGTATGGCCTTTGCTAGAGCTACCTCAAGGTGTCTTTCCAATTGCTTGGTTGGAAAGTATTTAAATTCCTTTCACTGGTGTTACCACAGATATTTTTATTTCAACTTTACTAAAGTTTCTTTTTAGGACAAAATTTGAATTATTCAAATTTCTTTGCTTTACCTTGTCTCCATGCTTCTTAGTATGAACCTGCCTGAAAGCAGCCAACAATGCCTATAACACAGACTTAATATTGGGCCACCTTGAAATTTTCTGTACTAGATTAATTGATCCATTGTCTTTAACATTATTTTTGCCCGTGTTGCAGAACATGGGCAAAAGGGAAAAAATGCTGATACAGTGTAGAACATAGGGCCTCAAATCCCACTGCCAACCGAGTCCATGTCCAAAGCTGAAAGCTAAGTGAAGCCTGTGTTGCTATCACCATTCTGGTCTTCAGAACTCCTACCAGAATCACCCATCAAACTTTTCGTGACATTATGACATATTTCCCACCCATTTCTCCAATGCTTTCCAAACTCTTGCTGCAAGACAATTCAAAGTTTATAAACCACATGCTCAGTCATAATGACAACACTACTTCTCTGGTATAAGATTTCTGTATTAGTCAGAGGAGCTGACATCCATGATTTTAATGAGGAGAATGTTAATTTGCCTTAAAGTTCAGGGACTTATTCTATGGTCAGTGAACTCCAAGTCAGAAACATTGTGGAGAGAAGACCTGCTGCTATGTGGAGAGAAGACTCTTCAGCTCATGAAAAATCAAGAAACAGTGGGAGAACTGAGGAGCCTGAGTGGGAAATATAATCTCCAAAGGCATACTTCCAGCAACACAGCTCTTCCATCTATGCCTTGTCATTTAATAATCACACATAGTTATGAATGGATCATGTACCAATTCAGTAATAAGAATAATGGCTTTGTGGTTCAATCTCCTTCAAACAGCCTCATCTCTCAATATATTGAGACTTTTTTTTTTTTCTTTTTGAGATAGGGTCTTGCTATGCAATTGAGGCTGGCCTTGAGCTCACTTTGGTAGCCCAGGCTGGTCTTGAACTCGCACCAATCCTCCTGCCTCAGCCTCCCAAGTGCTGGGATTACAGGCATGAGCCACCACGCCCGGCTTATATTGATACTCTTGAGGAACATTCTAGATTTGAATCCAGTGGCTCCCAGTAATCTATCCTAACACATACAATTTCTTTATTATCGTCCCATGTCTGCTTTATTTCAGTCTTAGAGGAAGTGCTTATATCTTGAAAATATATATTACTCCAGAGAGCTAGACAATTTGCTCACCAACGGCAAGGGAGATAGCTCAGTGGAATAAATGCTTGCCTAGCAAGCACAAGGTCCCTAGTTAAATCCCTCATACAGAAGGGGGTGGGGCAAGAAATTGACAATTTGCTCACCAAATTTAGTAGACATCAGAATGCTTTGTTGTACTAGTTAACATAGATCTATGTCACCAACCCCAAAGGCAATGTTTAATTTTCTATCTTTAAAAATCATGTTCTTTGGACTATATTTGGTTTAGTAACATGAATATAACTTGCTTCTGGCTATTAAAAGATGCTAGCAAAAATGAAGTTCTCTTCTGATATATAATTGCAACCTTTTCCTTAAATAAGTAGCATTTCCTTTTGTCCTCTCCTGTTTCTTTATACGCTAGGAGGAGGGTACATTTAGAGAAAGGCTGTCATCTGGAGCAGCATCCTGGAACCATATGCTGAGAATCACATAATGTGAAACCTTACTCATAGGATGATAAGTTGGATACTGAATGACTTAATTCAATTACTGCCCTAGTTCTGCAATTTTGAGTATTGTAGTAACAAACAGGCACCTATTAAGCTAAATCTGAGAGCCTGCTTAGGCAGAATCAGTGGCCAGGGTTAGATCCTGAGTGTGTGCCATGCCAGTCCTGCCCATGTGGCATACTGAGACAGCCAATTGAGATTGGGTGTGGTGGTACTCACCTGTAAACCCAGCACTTGGGAGGCTGAAAACAGGAGAATCATTATGAGTCATATCTATGTAGTGAGATCCTATAGAACCCATAAGCCCTGTCTGAAATACAGAAAATAATTAAATAAATAAATAAGCATACTAATTCTGAAATTTTGACTTTCTGGTATAAGGTATACAGGTATCCTGCAATTTAGAAGATCTGTAATTGTAAATTTTCAAATGTCAAAATTTTAACACCTGTATACATTCATACCTTTAGGTTACTGGTGTTCTGTGAATGGGTCAGCTATATGTACTCCATACTTTATTTTCTTTGTTACCAGTTTATTCTCTAAAGGTAATACTATGCAATGATTTGGTCATTGGTACCCATTAATAGATATGTATAAAGGAAAAAGGCAGTTGGAAAGAAATATACATCATTAGAAAGCTGCATTTTGAAATGTCAAAACAGAGTTTTATGATGAATTAAACATGGGAGTGAATTTAATATCTTTAAATCAAAGCAAGACAGCTATTTAGGTGCTATTGTGTGCTCTTAGAAAATATATCCCAGCTGTTCTAGAAAGCATTATCACAACCTAACCTGACAAAGAACCCTGATCTTGACTATATTTTACTCCAGGCCATTGCCTAACCTATGGATGGAAATTCCTACAGGCAAACACTACAAGCCTGACTGCAGAAACAAGCAGAGTTGATCATCTCTCCACTCAGCTTAGAGTCTAGCCAAAGTGCAGTAAGAGTTGCACAGATCACTTTGTTATGTTATCTTGGAAATCTTCACTCATAAATTAATGTAGAGACACATAGACAGACAACATTGTCTTTCACGATTCTAATAACTCCTTTGCTGTCAATTTGTAATCAGAAAAACAAAAATTTTAGAGTCTACAGGGTAATTTCATCTCCATCATCTATTTTACTCTTAAAAAATAACCTGTGCAAAACGAGTAAATCAGAACCTACTTTTATTATTTACAACTAAAAGGACTGAATTTATATCTTCAAAATTTGGTGAGGAAAGGCTCCTCAAATTTCTGTATTCTACAAATGAGTTCTACAAATAGCTCTTCAGAGATATAGGGACTTTCACATCCTCTCTACTGAGTCAGTAGTAGGATTACCCCTACAATTAAAGTCAACTGACATTCAAACAATTATGTATCTCATAAATGATAATTCCTCATGTTTGACAGATATCATGTACTTTTTCTTACCTTCAAAATGAGGAATTGGATCCACTGTGACCTTCAGATACAGATCTCTGTTATTTTGCCTTCAGTACATAACTGATATTGTGCTGATTTTCTGGAGTTGTGGAGCTGGAAGTGCTTCTGCTTATAGGCCTATCTTATCCCTCGGTAGGAGTACCAGCACAACAGCCTGCACTGTAACAAAAGGCATTTGAACTGTTAATCAATGTCTGATAAACAAGCAGGCTTTCCAGGCTACAGCTGGATAACCATTAGATATAGGTAGGATTTTCTGGTGGCCGGGTAATATGATAGCAATACATATGAGTAATGAGAAGATGAAATCACCACCACTTCAGCAATGTAGGTTTACCTTTTAGAAGAAAGCCAATGATAGAGAGTTGCTCTGATCATTTCATATGCATTTTAATTTAGATTCAAAATCAACCAGAGAACTACTATACATATAACATGATTTTTCCAGCCGGGTGTGGTGGCACACTCCTATAACCCTAGCAATGGGTAGGCTGAGACAGGAGGATCACTGCAATTTTAAGGGAAGCCTAGGCTATATAGTTTAAAACTGGCTTGAACCATGTAGAAAAATACTGTATAAAAAACAAACCAGCAGGGCTGGAGAGCTCTCTCAGAAGTTCAAGCACCTGCTTCGCAAGTGCAAGGGTCTGGGTTTGATCCCCAGTAATACATTCCATACCAGGCCACCAATACTGAGCCTGAGGGTGCATTCCTGTGATCGCAGTGCTGGGAAGACTGAGACAGGAGGATCACTATGGGTCTGAGCTGCATAGGGAGAACCTGTACTTAATTAATTAATTTTTAATTAAAAAGAAGCAAGTAAAAACAATACAACAGCAGCAACAATGCATCATCATAATTTTTTAAAGGGTGGAAAACTCTTCAAAATTAAGATGCTTATGGCTTACCTGTGCACATAAGTATGCATGTGTAGATGAATGGTTAGACAAGTAAATAGATCCTATCCCATACTGCATATTTACATACAATAAAAAAGATCTTTCATTTTAATGAGTTACTACCTGAATTGTGAAACAAGCTGATGCACTTTTCAATTGAAGCAGCATATATCCTGTAGCTACTCTGTACAAAGCCTTGAGAGAAGCATTAATGGCTATGCAAAAGTGAAGAATACTTTGTATATATGTCTTCTAGATATGGTACCGTATTGTTGAACATGTTGGTGTACATCCCTGTTTCAAAGGGTGAAAATGGCTTAATGGGGAACCAGAGACCATAATTGATTTTTCTTTGTTTTTGCAGTTCCTAGACAGTAGCATGATAAATGATATACATTTTATATTTATCTACCCACAATCTTGTTTTGGTTTTTGAGATTAGGAGAGACATTCCAAAAGTCAAACAGAGCAAGAGTAGAAGTCTTTCTCTGAGTTATGCAGACCTTTAAATTAAATGTTCCATAGCAGAATAGACAAATAACCCAAGGCACATTGTACCACTGTTTGTCCTGTTTTTCTAGTAGTGTATAAATAAGAAAAATAATATTTATGAACAATTGTTATGTAAAATTTTTCTTTTATATAATAAAACAAAAGAATATCTGTCCTATTGTTCATATTAGTGGGTTTTGTTAATTATGTAATTTATTCAGAAAAGATGTATTTTTTGGTTTTGTAGGGAGAATGTTACAGTTCTCAAGCAATTTACATGAGCCTGATAGTTTATTTTCCGGTATGAATAAAGAACCAAGAACTACACTAGAAAAATAAAAGTTGGTATATGACCCATATATAGTTATTTTTACTAAGATGACATGAAGTAAATAAGACCCAAGGCTGAATTATGTCTGAATATAAATATAAATATACAGTCATAAACATATTTTCTTAAAGAAGAAGGTGGCTATGTAGTCAAGATGTAATTTTTGAAGTATTGTAATTTTACTGAAAAGCACGATAACTCAGCTTTTATGACTATCTCACTTAAATTAAGATGCTCTTAAAAGTAACAGAAAATGAATTGTGAATATATCCCCTGATAAATATTCACTACTGATTTTTTTCAGGGAGCGAGGCATAGGTTAAAGACAACGAGTCCGAAGTCAGTGGACATTACTTGCCTTCTATCTGTAATTTTACTCTCCTTAACCATAAAATAGCTGGACAGCAGAACTAGGAGTTATATTATACAAGGTGCAAATCATCCAAAAACAAGTGAATCATTTTTTTTTCCTGAGAGTAAAATAGTCTATTGCCCTGTGGTCTAAGTTAGTCATAACTCATTCCAAACTCTGAGAAAATGAATGGTCATAGAATCATTTAGTACCAAGTGCTTTGCTACAAGTGTTGATAATGAGATTCTTTGATAGTTAAAATGATGTGGCCTTAAGCAAGTTATTGGTGTTTTGCTTTCAAAGCTGGAGTACAATACATACATATTTTATTATATATCTGACTCAGGAAGTTGCCTAGTACATACTAGCAAAGGGGTCATGAATGTATGAACACTGATATCAAGATAAGCACATTCTATATTACACTAAATCTGTGAATGAAGAGGTGGGAACAAATATATATAAAATTTTAGTTATTATTTTGTAAAATAGGTGTAGACTAAACCCAAATATATATCTAAAGTAGCCATTTAATGTAAACCTCAATAGCAATTTGTATTAAAATTGTATATTATAGGCTTCTTTTGAGAAGCAGAGCTAGCATTAATAGAAGTGTATCAGGAGTGCATCAGAAAAGAGATCCATAGCCATTTTGCTTTACAAATTCTGGCTGTTAATTGTGACAACAGTCTTTTTTATATTGCATCTACTACTTGTAAAAGAGTATTCTCTTACATTGGAAAGCATTTTTTTTCTAATCAAATAGCCGCAGGAAGGTTAAATGGCCTTCAAATTTTACAAGAACTTTCAATATTTAAAGTTAGCAATACTTTGGAGATTCCAAGTTGTAAATATTGATTTGCTAAATCTCTAAAGTTATATCAACTGAATCCCAGTGAACATTTGCCTGGCTAAACTGAAAGTTCTCCATAACCTGGGATTGATTTACTCTACAAGAATTCATTAATGACACTGTAACATGTATGAAGCAAATATATTCCCACACTAAGGAATCTTCTAAGGAAAACAACTGAATGATGAATGCACCTTCTGTTGTGTCTCTCCTTTTTCTGAACGCACTGATGGCTCACATTTAACTTTGGTCTCAAATTATTAAGATGAACATCCCAACAGGTGTCACATTTCTATCATGGTGACAACGCTGATGTAATGTCATGTTGTTGTGAACTCTTAGAGCGGAGGGCTTGTCTCCCTCCTCTGCTCTTATCCTTGTCACATGACGTTGACCATCTCTTTAGCTTTTCCTCTACTCTACTGTACTTGAAGTTCTGAGTCAACAAGGGAAATATGTGACTTCCATAATTCTGGTGCACTGAGGGAACTAGAATAGATATTTAAGTTTAAATTTGAATAAACGAGTGAATAGTAAACATAATTTAAATTTTTAGACACTTTCAGAGTCCTATTTCTAGAGGAAACTCTTTAAACTTTCCCAATGAGCTTATCTCCAAAATAGAAATACTGTTTCTCTCATTCATTGGTTTATCTCAATGAGCAACACTACTTAGCAAAAGCCAACAAATGAAACGATTATGGTAAGGTCCATACTCCTCTTTTTAAATACACTCTCCATGGAAGCAGAGGAAATCATGCCCAGTGGCTTTGTACAACAAAGTAGGTATTCTTGGAATGATCACATGGAGATTATGTTCCTATATCAAACTATCCAAATTTCTCCTACGTTCCTTACTTTGGTACAATTTCAATGTTAATTTTCAGTCATCCAAAATCATTTTATTTGGAATCTGTAAAATATGTAAGCAGCCCGTCAGGTAATTATTGTGATGATCCTCCCTTGTTCTAATTCTAAATGAAACAGGAAACTACAATGATATGTTATCTTGAATCAAGGAACAAGGCACAGCTCTTATGGGGAAAATGTTATATCTTAATGAAAACACACAGCCCTACAACACAGATTCTTTCTTTCTTTCTTTCTTTCTTTCTTTCTTTCTTTCTTTCTTTCTTTCTTTCTTTCTTTCTTCTTTCTTTCTTTCTTTCTTTCTTTCTTTCTTTCTGATCTGGGGATTGAACTCAGGACCTTGCAGTTGCCAGGAAGGCACTTGTGCCCCTGAGTTATCTCCTCTGTGGCTCAAATTAGTTATTTTTGATTGTGGTGTTTTCTCATTTCTGCAGAGAAGTTATAGGTTTCTGTGGCTAAAATATATTTTTAAATCATGACATAAACTATTACAATGCAGAGAGAGAGAGCAAGAGAGCAAGAGAGTGAGAGAGAGAGCGCAAGAGTGAGAGCGAGAGGGAGAGAGAGAGACAGAGAGAGAGAGAGAGAGACAAAGAGAGAGAGAGAGAGAGAGAGAGAGAGAGAGAGAGAGAGAGAGAGAGAGAGAGAGAGAAGTAATTTAAACATGATCGGACTATCATAGGGAATGGCCAGATACATCCAGACAGCTTACCTATAAATGTACTTTTTCATCTCAATCTAGCCTTTTTATACATATGTTTGGACCACAATTTCACTCTGAGAAATGAAGATTTAGCTTTTCTTTTCAACGGACATTAAAGGCAGCATTTCAACTTAAATGTTTCAAGAATTATCTAGGTCACATTCACAGCCTTGAGCAGGCATAGTGAAAGCCATTCTTTTCTCCCCAGGTGACGGAGGCTATGTCAGTGTGTAGGAGGACGGACAAGGAATCATGGCTTCTCAGTCTTATTTTCACATTTTCCACAGTATCAGGGTGAATTCTGAGCTTTTCAGATTCACAAACTTAATTTAACTGGTTTACAATGTGAAAGGGCTCTAGCCATGGTGAATTGATTTATATTTTAAAACACAAAGGACATCAAATACAGCCACAATGCCATTGCACTGATTTACTTTTCCAAATGTACCCAGTGAAATTTAACTTACTATATGTTCATTAGAAATACCTACCATGAAAGAATAAAAGTCATAGGAATTTACAATTATATGTTTCTTCAAACAAAAATCAGAACAGTTGATAAACTTGGAGTGCATTGCTGGTACATTCTGAGTATCATAGAAGATCCTACATTTAGTATTTTCTGTTCAACCACAAAGCACAATTCCCACCAAAATGTTTTACTTTACTATGGTGTTTTTTTTTTCGTTTGTTTGTTTTGTTTTGCTTTTTGAGACAGGGTCTCTCTATGCAGTTTAGACTGGCCTTGAGCTCACTTTTGTAGTCCAGGCTGGTCTGGAACTCGCACTGATACTCTTGCCTCAGCCTCCCAAGTGCTGGGATTACAGGTGTGCGCCACCATGCCCGGTTTTTAACTATGTTTTCTATTAAAAAAAAAAAAAAAAAAAAAAAAAACTTAGTGAGTTTATAGGGTTTAAATGTAACCTTATCTGATACCACTGTCCCAGAATTCTCTGGCCAATCCTTTCTCAAACCAAATCATAATATGAATAACTACATAAAAAATATCTGGGGTAGACCAGAAAGGGCTTTGTAACTTGAAGTCTTATCTCATAATCTGGTGAAACAATAATGTTTTATTGAACTTTTTGCATAAACTGTCAATGACAAGGTCATATATATATATATATATATATGTTGTAGATAGATGATAGATAGATAGATTGATAGATAGATAGATAGATAGATAGATAGATAGATAGATAGATAGATAGATATTTGTTTTTTTGAGACAAGGTCTCACTTGGCAGTTCAAGCTGGCTTTGAGCTCACTTTTTAATCCAGGCTGGTCTTGAAATTGAAATGATTCTCCTGCCTCTGGCTGCCAAGTGCTGGAATTACATGCCCATGCCAGCATGCAGGGCTTATTTTTTAAAATACATCATAGTTTCTGTAAGTGCAACCACCCATAAGTTTGACATTTATGATCTTTCCTACGATAAATAAATAGCTCTATCAACTAATACCCCTTATTTCAGTCCCTGGAGATCCCATTTACAAAACCATTCAAGTTGTTATAGCAAACATATCTTAACTTTCAAGCTAGATTCCACAATAAGATGGTATTTCTTTATTCTGAGCAGATTTCAATGATTTTGTGTCCCTTCCTACTTATATGGGCATAGATACAAATCCTTCCTTGGAAAGTGCTTGCCAAATATTTCCATGAATTCTATAACATTTTTTGTTTTTCAGGACCAGGATTTGAACTCATGACCTTGTACTTGTCAGGCAGGCACTTGTGTCACAGAGCTATCTCCCCAGCTCCCTCCATAGATTCTAAAAATAAACACTGAGAAGTTTCTGGAAAAAAATATGATTATTTTCTTCATATTTTTTTCCTTAAAGAAGAACATGTAGATACATGCTTTTAGCCAGAGCAAGAAATAAGACATCACTTGATTGCACACAGAAAAACAAATAAACAAGCAAACAAAGATCCCTACAAAACTAAGAGATAAATGATTCCTGTATTTTGAGACAGTATATCAAAGAGAAGGTCATGCATGTTCAGTTCCAGAGGAAGAGGATGAGGGGATTCCTGTACATTTTCCAGGTCTCTGCCTGTGCAAGCGTGACAGACTGCAGATCAAGAAAGCAAACACAGCCCAAGTGGAGCACGAAGAGGCTGAGGGGTCGGGACTGCTGTTCTGAAGTGTTCGAGTATTATTCAACCACCAACCACAATGAAGTAGTTGAACAGATGGAAATTTGAGGACTCCTGCTTCATTACAGGAAAACACATGGTATTTGATTTCATTTATATGAAGTGTTATGTTTCCTTTTTTGTTGATATGAGATTTGTGGCATTGTTACCTGAATGTGGGTGACAGAAAATAGTACTTAGTGCATGTGTGGGTAATTACATCTAAAATATATAAGATTGCATTCAAAGGGTTTAGTGGTCAGCTTTCTTTTTTCTTTTGTCTTTCTTTCTCTCCATCTTTCTTTCTTTCTTTCTTTCTTTCTTTTCATTTTATATATTTGGTACAGGGTCTCACTACCCAGCTTAGACTCACAGACATCCTCCTGTTTCCAGGCTCCCCAGCACTAAGATTACAGGATTATGCCACTATGCCCAGACTCAGTCACTGGCTCAGCACATGCAGGGGCAGGGCTGGTGCAGCATGTAGGACCTGGATCAAACTCTGGTCCCTGGGCTTGCCAGAGGAGGCTCTTAGTCCACTCAGTTATCTTTCCAGTCTTACCTTTCTTTTTACTAGAAGAAAACACCAGCATTGAGGGCTGGGGAGATAGCTCTATGACACAAGGGCCTGCCTGGAAAGTAGAAGGTCATAAGTTTGAACCCCGTCCCGAAGGGGTGGGGGAGAAAACAACAACAATAACCAAAAGAAACACCAGCATTGATAGCATGAAGGAGGAGAGTTTTAATCTGTCTCACAGCATAGATAGCCCAGTCCAGTTTTGGCTGCTCTCTCCCAGGCAGAAACATCATGAAGGAAGTGTATATACATTTCCTGGTGGCTGGAAATCTAAACAGAAAGGAAAGGTGCCCCAGAGGCTTCCCCCTGGCACACACCCCACCACCTCTAGCTGTGCCTCACACTCTAAGCACACATTTAATGGTCAACACCTGAATTAACCCACTGATCAGCATAGCACACTCCAGGTCCCGTCACCTCTTCAGGATTCTATTAGTTCAGCCAAATCCAGATCTATTACTGAAGGACGATGGAAATATTATAAAGTTACACCTCAGTCCACTTACCAGAAGAATAAAATTGAGCACTGTGATAGACAGTGGGGATGATGAACCTATTTAGCAACAGATTTAAACTGATCAGAGTGAAAGAAATCAAACACATTCTGTTTTATGCCAAAGCTTAGAAAAGATCTAACTATCACCTCTCGATTTATTACTACAAAATTCTCAAAGTTTCTCTTTCTCAAAACTTCAGTCAGTCATGCACATTTCTTCTTCATTGTATAAAATAGTGTTATATTTCTGATGTGGGAATGGACATCATTTGCTGTTTTTCAGTAGTTTCATTTATAAGTTGTACAACATTAAATGCTTGCCAAGTCCCTTCAATTTAGAGTTTCAGGATCAAAGATATTTTGAAAATCTTTTGTCTGTTTAAGTTTGAATATATATATATATATATATATATATATATATATATATATATTTCTTTTTGCACATTTAAAAAATGAAAACTCAATTTTACTGTGAGTCCTCATTTCTCAAACTGATTCATAGAGTGTCTCACTAAATCTTTATTCTTAACTAACATAAAGGAATTAGGGTCTTAGAGAAAAATTGAGTTAATATCTGTATTATAAAACTCCCTGTACAGATAAATTAAAATGAATTTATTAATAGATGTTTCAAATACAAATAGATGTTTCACAAGCTGTGAAATCAAATGTCATGATCATAATGTTCAATGGACTGGCTGAATAAATTTTCAAAAGATTACAATTAGCCCCACTGGCTCCAGGGTTTCACATTGTCTCACATTAGCTCCTCATGTAAAGGAATCCTAGCTATGTCAGGGTTCTTGGGTTACCTCACACCACCTCAGACAGGTGTCTACACTTTTTCTTAAAAGGATATGTTGATGAGGGACAAGGGATGTAAATCAGTGGTCCTATACTTGCCTGGCAAGCACAGCACCCTGGTTTTGATTCTTGATTTTTCCACCCAAAAAAGTTGATGAAATGATGTAAAGTTACATATTTTGACCTATTTTTCTACGCTAAGGTAAAATATGCACTAGATATTAATAATCATACCCCAAAAAACAAAAATATAGCCAAATGAAGGTATGCAAAGCTTATTAATATGACTTTAAGGTACAGGAGATATCAATATTTCTGTATATGTCAAGTTGCATGTGTTATATGAAAAAATTATAATATGTTTGCTACTTGTTTGTCAACCAGTATTTGGATAAAATTAGTACTACTGGTTAATATATGTAGGATGATAGAGGTAAAGCTCCCACCAAGTTTAACCACATCAGGCTCAGCCATAATTTTGAAATTTGGGTACATAATTCATCAGTTTTATCATTTCTGTGTCCATTTGTTCATTTAACCAGTAATCACCAGCTATAAGTAATTGTCTTGGTTATGGACATAAAAGTGCTAATAAGATGTCACATCTGGAACCATCAAGAGATATATTCAGAAAGAAGGCTATCTCAGATCACTATAAAAAAAGGAAGGCACAAATCTCACAAGGAAGAGAAAAAAACATTAAATTAATAATTATTATATATGATATATGATATATATGATATATATGTAATAATATTCATTTCTTCTTATGCTAAACACAATAAAATATTAAAAATTACTTGTATTAGCTTGCTAGCATTGTATGATAAAATGATAGAGACTGGGCAGCTCTAAGAATATAATTTTTTTATTCATAAATATACAATTAGTAAGTGCAAGGTATTGTCAAGATTTGTTTCTACTCAATTTGATGATTGTTTCCTCTCTCTGTCTTCTCTTACCCTCTGGAATGCATGTGTCTGTGCAAATCTCCTCTTATCATGACACCCATATCACTGGAATTGCCTATATGCAAAACACTTCACTGAAATTTTATTTATTTGTTTGTTTACTTATTTTTAACACATTTAGGACAGGGAATACAGCATCTACAGGGTCTCACTACATACATTGAACTTGTAGTCATCTTCCTGTTTTCGGACTCCCAAAGTGCTGGGATTACAGGTGTGCACCACCACGCCCAGTCTCAGTTGCCATCGCAGCGTGACCCACAGACTTGGCTGGCACAGCATGGCCAGGATAGAATCCCAGACATTGTGTTCTGTTGAGGCAGGTGCTTTAGTCCGCTGAGCTAACAGGCCCACCCTAATCACTTTTTGGAAGCATAGTTGCATCCTAAGATACTGAGGATTAGGTTAGAACCACAGGAATTGTGAGGAAACACATTAAACCTGTGATACTAACCTTTGTTTTGTTTCTTCGTTTCACAGGTGTTCACTCCAAAACTCAGAGTGGGAAGCACATTACCACGGAAGACTGCGCCTTGAGCTCCAAACTCCTCGTATCATCACAAGAGAAAGTTATGGTGGATCACATTCATTGTTTTTAACAGGATGGTGCTCTATTTTTCACTCATACAGGGCTAGATGACAGGCATTAGCTCTGTTTTAATGACAAGGCAAACAACAAGAGGGTAGGATGTTTAAATGAATGAAAAATAGTTTCATAATCAAGAACAGATAGCCACTGGCTCTCGATATTCTTTTACGACGCAAATTCATTTTTTCATGAACTTACTAGTTTCAAATACTTGGATTCATGAAAAACATATCAGAATAAATTATCATATTTCATTTGATAAAATGTGACTCAATATGGTCAGCATTCAGAACTGGAAATAAAATATGGGATATTACAGTACTTGAAAGGGTGGACAACCGGTTGCACCTTAAATGTGTTAGAAATGAAATCAACAGAGATAAGAACAATAAGTACATAAATAGATTACTCTCAGAATCTTTAAAAAATATGAGTTAAAAATAAGCCACAGTTTTCTCTCCTTGCAAGGGCGCTTCAGTCATTAACATGCTTTGCTAATCCTTTCTTAATTGATCATCTTCATATGGCTAATCCAGCAACCTTAATATGCTTTAAAAATTTAAACTATTTCTACTGATGTTAACTCCGTGGGCTGAAATCTGAAGACAAAGGAAAAATAAATGAACTGACACTTCTGTCTAATGGGCAAAGATGCAAGTGAGCAGTGCTAAATCAAAGGAAAAAAAAAAAAAAAGAGGCGCCCCTGAATTTGAGCACTGCCGGGCTGAATAGGAATGAGACGGTCCATCTGTCTAAGAGGAAAGAAATGCATGACCTCTGGAAGAGGAGGAGAGGAGTTCTTTAAAGATGAGAAATGAAAATGTCACCAAAATTCTGAGAAAATACTACTTCCCAGGAGCAGATTAATGAAGCAGAAGCAAAGCTCCAACTGTCAGCAGCTGAATTATTAAAGGAGGAAAAGGAGAATCTGTGGACAGGTGTGGGCTTGTCCAAAAATTGAAGATTTTTATACCAAATCGCCAGCTGAATCACAAGAAGACTCACTTGACTTTTATCTGAACGCTTCAGTGGTTCATTTACTTGAAATTTTATCACTTTAGAAATAATAAAATGATATATACACACATAATATAAATATATATATACGTATATTCATATTTGTTGTTCATTGCTTTTGCAGTGATAAATGGAAACCAAAATTAATATTTTCTTAATTGGAGGGTTGATGTTGACCTCACTTCAACTGGGGAAAAGTGCCCAGTTGTGCTAGTAATAGATATTCCTCACACTAAAATGTTGGCTCTGCCTCCCATGAGATTGTGTGTCTGTGGTGAAACCACTTAAGTGTTTTAATTTCCTACTTGGGATGAAAGCAAAATGTGCAGGCCTGGCACAGAGCTCCTTGTCTGGAATATGGAAATATTGAACTGGAAAAAAAAAGTCAGTGAAACAATAAATTGTGAAGGCTGCAATGATTACCAGCTCTATTGTTTCCAAAGTTGCGGCTCAATAAGGCAGTTCATGTAAGTTCTTCTTCCTATTTTTTTTTTTTTTTTTTTTTTTGTGGCCAGCTCAGCCTGCCCTGAGGATGGGGTTGGCATAGCATGTGGTGCAGGGGATAGAACTGTGGTCCTTGTGGTTGCCTAAGCTTTGCTAAGCAGGTGCTTTAGACCACTGAACTATCTCCTCAGCCCAGTTCTTCTCCTGTTATTTTGCTTTTAAAACTATAACTATATTTATGAAGCAAAGGATATACAGTAATTAATAGCTCATAAGGCAATACTCTTTTGTGACACTTCAAGTTGTACCATAGAATCCTTTTAAGGAAGGTGTACCTTCCTTTGCCTACCCAGGCTCACACTTGATGTCCTGTCCTACTTTGTTCCAGGAAATGATCAGGTCTTTTGCTTTCTGTCTAGCATAAAGTTTGGGCCAATGGTTAACATCAAAATAAGTTCAGAGGAGAGGGAAGACTGAGTGGGCTGAGTGGTGATTATGTCCCACAAACTGCTCCACACCGGCTCACTGCGGGCCTCATGTCACTTACTGCAGCGTCCACATCAGGGCACTGCTACACGCAGCTCATTTTTCCATGCTCTGGAGCCTACTCTGTCCCCTTTGTCCTCAGTCCTGGAGCCTGTAACTCTGCACTGCATATCTAGGGGATTTGCCATCCCTTACTGATTTCTCTGAAGCCCGCTTATCCTTTTATAAATGCAGACTTCATTATACTTCAGGCCAATTACAAACCTTGAATGCACCCTCTCCCCGTGTGCCTTCCTGGCACATTAGCTAACCTGAGAGAGCTTGCCTGGGGATTTCAAATGTGATTATGGCTGTGAAATTCTATTTTAATAATGTTTTTCAGGATCATTCTTCATCATATTGTGAATGAAAATAAATGAACTAAGGTACACTCAGTGTGATATCTCTATAAACTTTACTCATGAGGTAAAGTATAACTGTATGTTCCATTCAAGTATCTTGATTAGGACAATGGTTGACGATGAGCCATTTTGAACCCCCAGTGAAGGTTTCACCTACAACAGAAATGTTATTTCTTTACTACTATATGGGTTAGATTAAGAAAATAAATGTAAAGCATTTTAAGATAAACATAAAGAAAACATATAAATAAAAAGACCTAAGTTCTTAAATATGATCAGAATCACCAAGTTGAAGACTGTAGATAGCCTCAAAGCTCCAAGATTCTAACATTATGGTATTATTATTAATCATCAAATTAAATATAATGTATATCCTAAAGGGAAATTTATTAAAATTGCAACATTGGCAAAGATTACATTTTTATTTTGAGGTACGTGTTAGAATGCCTTTTCTAGAGGAACTTGCATAAAAATTGTCAAGATGATTTCATGCATAGACCACATGGCCTGAAAAATACACATACGGTCCTGATTTCTACAGTGAAATAAATAGTTAATTCCTCATACTGTTATTTTAAAATAATAATATACAGGATGAATTTGCTTTATATATTTATCTAAACTAGCTCAATCAGAAAATTTTAAAGAATGAAGTGAACGTTCACCAAGTTGTGCTCTATTCTTTGTAATAAAGACTAAAATAGTAAAAGTACCTTAGATAATAAAGATATAAGAAAGGATAACCCAATTCCCTCAAAAATACACTTAATTAATGCCCTGATCATGCTATTATCCCTGACAACTGAACTTTTAATAAGAAATCTTATCAGTACAATAAACATTTTCAAAGACATAGAAATACTAATGTAACAATGCAGGAGATTTCAGAACAAAATCACCTGCTTCCTTTAGATTTAATCATGATCTTTTTGTCCTTGTGATAGCTTTTCTTTTCAATATTGTCAGACAAATCAGACACATTATAGGAACTTTGTTTGATACTAATGTTGGGGTAAGGTTAAAAAGTACTTCTAAATATTTACATATATATACATATATATACCAAACTTTTTTCTGAAAGTAAATTCTATTTCTAAAAATTAAAACAAACAGAAATTTTATTCTTAAAATAACTGCATTAGGGAAAGTATATTGAACTTGGAAATGTTGGTATAGTTAGTTCTTCCAGCTTTCCCTTATTTCAAAAAGACTTAATATTTTGTGAACTATCAACTTTTCTCCTATACATCAAATACATGCATTTGTTGTCAGTGAACACACAATCTTCCTTCAAATGAGGTGGCAAAATTTATCCAGGCGATTTCTCTTCTGTTAGTTGAAATAACTGGTGATTTCTATAACTGTAAAAGTCTAACAAGCACGGTGACCCATGCTTATTATTCTTACATTTTAAACATAAGTCAAATCATTTGAAATGGTACACATTAATTACAGAAAGGATGAATGACTGCTTTCAATCCAAAGAGGGCAAGTCTTGTGGCTCAAGCCTTCCTTGTAGTTTCATCTCCTTGACTTTTGTATCCAGTACCCAAAATGTTTTTGGTATATTGAAGTAGTAACATCCTCTATCTTAGGTCCAAGCATCTAACTTCATACCTATTTTTTCTTGTGCCTAAGTAAATGGCCTTGATATATATATATATATATATATATATATATATATATATATATATATATATATTTTTTTTTTTTTTTTTTTTTTTTTTTTTTTTTTTTTTTTTTTTTTTTTTTTTTTTTTTTTTTTTTTTTTGTTGTTGTTTGTTTTGTTTTGTTTTGTTTTTTTTTTTTGTACCAGGAATCTAACTCAGGGCCTTGAGCTTATGCTGCTGAGCAATCTTCCTGACCCTGAGATTTATTGTTGTATTAGTTACTCTTTGCTCGTTGCTGGGACAAATACCCAACACTCAAAATGAAGGAAGGAAAGGTTTATTTAGCTCACAGTTTGTGGAGGTTTCAGTCCATATTCGGCTGGCCCAAGGCTGAGTGGAACAGAGCAGAGAGCATCCAGTTCATGGCGGCGGAACAGCAACAAAATGGCGGCAGAGGTAGCCAAGCAACATGGCAGCAGAGCAACAGCAACAGCTAGAGCTCCAGTCTGTCTCTCTGTCTCTCTTTATATTACATTCAGGCTCTCTGCCTTAGCTCCCGCCCTAGGCTACACCCATAATCCCAGAAGTACTTCCACCCATAATCCCATCAGTACTAAAACCCATAATCCCAGGGATCATGGATCAAGTTTCAAACTCTAGAAGTCCCCGCCCAATGACTCCATGAGGCTTTGGGGGGACAAGTAGACATAAACCATAACAATTGTCTATCAGAAATTCTTCTCATTTTCTTAACAAAAGTCAAATATAATCTTTTATGTGTTCATTCATAAAGAACCTATTTAAAAATCAAATGTTTTTGCTAGTGAGCTAGATCAGTGGACTAAGCTCTTGCTTAAGCAAGCACAGGGACTGAGTTCAATCCTTGGCACCACATGCTGCTCCAGTGCTGGCCCTGCCTCCACATGTACTGAGAGGACAGCAGAGACCAGAACTGGTGGTGTATGCCTGTAATTACAGCATTGGGAAGGCTAAAATATGAGTTGGAGCTGCATAGTGAGAATCTGTGCCCAATATATTAAAAAAAATAGTAACAGTAAAATCAAACGTTTGTACTTCTTTAAAAATTTATATGACCATTTAAAAGAATTTGCTATATGTTATTGTTCTTGGTTTTTTAGTAACTGATTAATAGGAAGTTTAGTTTCTTCAAGATTTTCCAGAAGGAACAGGTCCTTATCTTCTAGCAATGTTTCCATGAGAATTCATGAGGAAGTTAAGTATAGAATATTGTTTAACCTCAAATGTTATTTAGCAACACACCTGGTTTTATAGAGTTGGTTATTAGGTAGGCAGATGTTAGGTTTACACTGCTCAATGTTCTATGCTATGAGTTGGTGCCAAAAGAAATGACCAGAAGACCCGATGAAGGCACTGAGATTAATCTTTAAGTGATCTCAGAGCCTCAGAAGCATCTCACTTTTATTGAAGGTTATAAACAGGCTAAGGACTGTGCATGACTACTTTAATGAATACAGATTACAAACTACCATATCTTTCATCTTTTGCCTAATGCTAGGTTCACACAGATGCTTACTGATAACACTTCAAGCAAGGGAGGAGACAGCCATTAACATCACAAACAAGGGATAAAAGAACAGGGTACCTGCCGGAAAAGCTGTTATCTACTGCCTTGAATCCCAGCTTTCCAGGATTTACAAGTAACAGACAGTAGCCCTCCCTTGGCTCCATTTATTGTTCTCCTCTTCTTGGGACACTACTTGGGCTTTTGTCTCGTCTCTACATTTCTATAACTCAAGACTGTAAAGTAGTTGTAGAAAAGACATCAGTGCCTGCTTCTCTGTAATGGAGACCCATACACATGTCAGATCTTGGTCACATGAGCCCGGTATGGTCTCTTTAGGTCAGGAACAAAAGAAGCTGTGCAGATCACCAATTGAGGAGAAAACTGCTGTCCCCTTGCATCTGGTGCCTCCTGTTTTGTAAAGTCAAGCAAATGGTGTGACACTGAAGCTCATTTTTGTTGTGAGTCTGACTGCTACTTGCTGACAAAACTCATACTGAAGTTTTCTTCTGAGATTATATGTATGCAATCATTTGCATATATTTCAATTTTTAATATATTTTGTTCTATTATTTATTTCATTGTTTACTTAATAGCTAGTTCCTAGATAATTTCATATAATTTATAAAATAATTTACTTTTATAGTAATAATAAAAATATATGGAAATATATTAAGAGATAGCAATATGCTTTTGATTTTCCTGTAGACTCTTTTGGAGATTATGTACAGCTTCTGTTTTCCACCTTGATTCCTACAGATAAGGATAAATAACTATACAGGATGATGTTCTCCTTTTAAGCTTAGCCACAATGACTTCCTAAAATACTAACTTTGTTCTTTCCCTGCATAAGAGCACTCAAGAGTACTTTAGAATGAGAAAGGCCAAGCTTGTCTCTTTCTTAATGATCCTTTCGTCAAAATCTTTGTCTAGGTTTTGAAATATTGTTGTTTGATGAAACACTTAGAGCACAGAATCTGGATGTGTATTTTGTTCTTGTCATTAGAAAATGACTCCACATGAGCAAATAGATATTACATGAATAATTTCTTTAACTTCATTAGGCTAAATAGCTTGTAAATTAAAAGATAAGTAAGAATGTAATATAGATATGATATTTCATTTTTGAAAGAAAATAATTTGAAAAATTTTAGCTGATTGAAACATTTAGAAATGGTGAGGAGTAAGTTTTGTAGCTTTGACAGTGGTAAATGAGTGAATTTTAGCAATTACATAAATCAATTCAGAAGATTAAATTATGTACTGGGGCAGACAAATAAGCAATCACATCAAATGTGCAATATATGAACCATAGAGACAAATCATTATTAATGAAGTGAAAAGTGAGGCATATTTAAACAAATTTGAATACTGAATAATGTCAAATGTGATTGATAAAGATCATGTATACAGATACCTAGTTTTTATAAGTAATCAAAAACATACTGGGAACTTGAGATGAACAATAGCCATATCTCAGTTTGTAAAATTAATCTCTGGTTTGTCAATGAGAAATTATTTCAGTTTTCATATATTTTCTTGAGGAATCATCACGATTTATTATGCAGCTTTTAGGACTTTGTAGGGTATAACACTTTTACAGAATACTGGAAAGAACGAATGTGATGTAGTGTAAGGCATGCTTAGCTGGGAATCAGCAGTAGCATAGTACCAAAAGAAGCAAAATTATAGTCCAACAGAACACACACAAATGGTTATGAGGTAAAACCAAACCAAAACCATGTAAAGTATTAAGAAACAGAAAGATTCTTGACTGAAGATAAGTCAAAATATGTAACATTAAACATTATAGAGGGAAATTAGTAGGAGAATCAAAGGAATGTTGCTATACTCATTGAAATTACTAAAAGTTAAATGCTAAATAAACAAGAAAAGAGCAGAATCCACATAGAGTATAAGCTCTCATATTGCAATGTTTATATTTTGGAACCATCACACATGAATATCACTATAGCTATCTTTGGACTGAAAAGCAGAAAAGTATAGGCATCAAACTCTAAGTGGATGTCGCTATTTCTCTAGTTTCCACAGTTTCTGTTTTACTTATAATACTCATTTCTTTTTTTTATTTTCTTTAATTATGGTCGGCTCAGCCTGTCCTGGGGGGGCGAGGCTGACACAGCATGTGGTGCCGGGGATCGAACTGCGGTCCCTGCTACCACCTAAGCTTTCCTAAGCAGGCGCCTTAGACCACTGAGCCATCCTGCCAGCCCCTATAATACTCATTTCTATGGCAAAAAAAAAAAAAAAAAAAAAAAAAAAAAACCTACACTGTCTAGGATAATGCCAAACACCCAAGAAAGTCTTCTTAGTTATTTTGAATAGCTACAATATGAGAAAAATTCCTAAATTCTTCCAATATTGTAGTAAAGGTATGAACTTGTGGGCCTTCTACTTGAACACATCATTTGTCCTTGCTCTAACAATTCACCATAAGTCATGTTTAATCTCTACAAAATTAAAAGTAAATGAACAATTCGTTGAAATAAGTGTTCTCTCTTTTGCTAATTACCTTCCTTTCCTTAAGAGAATAACACTGTGATTAAGTACAACACACAGTTATTTTATAGATCTATAGATAGATATAGATATATAGGTATAGATATAGCTATAGATATAGATACAGATATAGATATAGATATAGTGTACAGATACAGATACAGATACAGCTACAGCTACAGCTATAGATATAGATATAAACTATAGATATAGATATAGATATAGATATACATATAGATATACATATAGATATAGATATACATAAAGATATAGATATACATATAGACATAGTAGCTCGCCAGATTTGCTTGGTTTCAATTTTTCATATCTCTAAACCTAACTTGAGAATTTCGGTAAAAATAGGTGTAACTGCAGACACTGAGTGAAAGATATGAATTAAGGATGTTGGTGTTATATTTTGTAAAGTAAACCTGATGATACTGACATTCATGTTGTATGCACTGCATTTTAAGAAAAATTATTGTATACAAAGCATTATTCTTCATCACAAATATAAAATGTGTTGTATGTGTACCCCGCTCTCAAACACTTCAGGAAGAAAGAAGGAATTTATAGAAGATGAACTGTATAAAAGACATTGTGGTAGCAATTTCTTTCCCTTTCCAAATTTATATGGAACCTTTGGATGTTACTCTTTCATGTTCTTGCACTAGGGAGATGATCCGACGTTTACATATGCGAATCTAACGACTGCATCCACTTACACATTGAAGCTTCGAGTTTATCTTTCTTTATAGCTGAATAAGAATCGGTTGTTAAAAAATACCACACTTTTTTCCATTCTTTGGCTGATAGGAATCTCAGTTATTTTCAAGATTTAGCTATTAAAAATTGTGCTAATATAAACTTGCATGCACAAGTATTCCTGAGGTATGATAAACTAAGATGGGAGAAAGGAGTAAAAAGGAAAAGGAAAATGTATGTATATGTATATATGTATGTATATATATATATGCACAATAAAATGACTATACTAGTAATTTTTATTAGTTCATTAATATGAACAGTTCTTTATATTGTTCAGTCAGCTTTTCATACCTATATCTTATAATCCAAGGAACTAGCTTTACGATAACAGTATGAAATATAGTAATCATTTTAAATTTCTAATCATCTCGATTTGAAATTCTGCATCACTTTTATTTTTTCTCACTTTAAAATTTTTCTAAAAATGTGTGATGCAAGTACCTGACAAGAGCAAAAAGAAAAATAAGTTTTTGAATAGTTCTATACCCTTCCAGGAAGGGTGCGTTTGGTAAACACTATAGAGTTTAGAACAGCACAGAAACAGAACACTATAGAGTTTACAACAGCACAGAAACAAATTTGTTTTTGTTGATGAGAAATCTGAGTTTAATCATAATCTATTCAGTGGTCTTAAACCATTAGTTATTAGAATGTTCCTTAAACCAAATGTTAGTCTTTAAAAATAGATAAACACCCTTACACTGAGAGTAGAGTAGGTTGAAAAATGTGTGTATATATTATTATGACACTAGAGAGATAAATCTCCCTGTAATATAGGTACATTATATTTTCACGTGTGAGACAACAGTGCGATGACTAGTGCATGGTAATAACTCAGCAGTAGCTGCCTGCTTTTTATTTCTTTCATTCAGAAAGTTATTAAAAAGGATCATTCAAAGACACCAACGAGTACAGCAAGCATATTCAACTTGAAAGTGTTAATTCCACGTAGAGTACATAAAGGAGGGAATAGATACATTTAAAAAGTTAAAACTAAATGATCTCATGGGTACCCATGTTTTTCTTTGTGTGTGTGATCAATTTAGTTTCACGAAATGTAGGCAACTTCCTAAAATTCACAATTAGCGATGCTGCTAGCATGATGTGTCATGTCTTCCATATTCCCTCAGATGCTTCCAAAGACCAATTGGCAACTTTTCCATATACCAAATGTAGCAGATACGGTGCTTCACTGGACACTCATATCTTAAAATACATATTGTTATAACTTCATTTCATAGTAGAGGGAGCACAAAGACACTGAGCTGGTCTTTCAGCATCAAATTTTCTCAAGATTGTCACCCTCGCCTAGGATGAGGTCTTCTCACATTACTTAATCACTCTGAAATATCAGTGTCAACATGTAACTTCTTTACTTCAGTGTGAAACTTGGAATGTTCAAATTATCATAAGAGAAGCTAAGGAATTGAATTTTTATTACAACTTCCTCGCAATTGAATAATCTCATTTAAGCAATCCTTCTGTCCTAATTCCCACTATTGGGCCTGACGTTACATTTAAGGTATACACCTGCAATTCTCAGTTACCTAAATCCCTGACCTAAGATACCACATGATTAGCCATTCCCTGAAGGGCCTCTATTTTTCTGTCTACTGATGAGTCTGAAATGCTACTGAGAGGACAAATTTCAACTTAAGTATGCGTTGTTGAGTGCATCAGCAGGAAATTGGTGATATACTAAGGCTGTTATGATTTTAGAGGGGGTTATGAAAGGAAATATTTTATTTTTTACTTATTTTTAAAAGAGAAAGGAAATATTTTAAAGTGCAGATAGAATATATCAATAATATCAGAACATTTCTTCATGAAATGTAGAGGTAATCATGGTAGAATAATTACATATAATAACCCAAAAGCTCAGAAAAATAAAGCATATAGAAGAAAAACCTCCACAGAGAACCACACTGAGAAGAGCTGTGTCTGTCAGTGGTACCACTGGGCTGTCAGTGGTGGGTACCAGTTCAAATGAACAGCACAGACACATTTGGAGAAATGAATATATTAAATCTGAGAGCAAGGGAAGGAGTGCATATGGAGGAGTTAATCTGAGACAGTGGGTGACAATAAGAATATTGTTTTGGCTTAGAACTAGTCTCCTGCACCAAAGCAGGAATATGACTAGATCAGTCGTGGTGGCTCTATGCTTATTAGTGTAGTCTATGTGCAACTAGGTGGTGGGTGACTGTATCTTTGTCACTGGTGAAATGACCTCAAAAGGTGCATTTTCCTGCTTATTTCTCTTTTCTCTTTATGCTTCCTGGCCTCCATAGCATGAATGCTATGTTAGTGTGAGTTTATACCATGCCATTCTGACTTGGAGCCAATCAAACATTTAAAGTGAGTCTTCTAGAAATCTTCTAGAAATCATTAACTGAAACATCATACACTAATCCTTTTAAATTGTAAATTTTGGATATTTTTTCCCCAGGGAAATTGTGACTTATGTAGGTTTTTTTTTTTTTTTTTTTTTCAGTATCAGAGAAATAAGATCATTGTTGCAACTACACTTTACCTAGTGATTTAGAAGTCTGTGAGAATGGTTTGCAGGAAGAACCTGAAAGAGATGAAATACCAGCTAGAGTGGCCTGAGAATGATGTAACCAAAGAAAAGAAAACACTGTGTTTGGAGATAAGAAGACAAGAGAATATAGGCAAGAATTAAAAGATATAAATTGGGGACAAGGGCTCCATGAGTAGCTAGACTAGAGGACATCTGAGTTACAACGAATATGGCATCCAATATCTCTTCATTTTGACCATGTCCTAAGATTGTGTGTGAGACCAAGGTTATGGGCAATGGACGTGTTAATTTAGTGGCGGAAATATGAAGGTTGTAGCATGGTTTCTGCCAGCTACTTTGGGCAAGATCTATAGTGAGAATTAGAAGCAAAAGTCAGCCAAAAGTCATAAAAATGTTTCCTGTCTTGCCAGAAAAGAAGCACCTGCAAAACTGGAGTGAAGGAGAACAGGGTTTCTGTAAGGAATAGCGCTGAAAGGAAGCCAAGTACTCTGCATGAGCACATTGGGAAAAAAAAAGTGCAAAGGCATTTCAATAATGGACCACAGCTTACACTTCATAGACGTGAGTGCATAAATCGATAAAGAACATTAGAAGACTGCTTTGAGAAGAGTGATGCGAGGTGATCTGCTCATGCTGAGGAAAGCGTTTCTCCAAGTTCAGCCTTGTACAACACTGTCCTTTTATTCTCCACCCCATCTTTTGATATAATAGGTAAAGAGATCTTATGGTGTTGCACTGACATCTGAATAATATTTGGAGCTGCATGAGCAGAGAAACTAGCATCTATTCATTTTATCATATTTCTTACACTAACCAGCGATTGGGACAGAACAAGTGTTCCTTGCTTGCTTCATTCTTTGCCAAGAATGCTTAACTTTTGCCTCATCAAGAAGCTTTTGTTCATTACTTTGAACAGAGTCCCCTGAGAGATCCATGTGGAGTTGTTAAAAAATAATAGACAGTGATATAAGCTTACTGATCTTATGCATGAATGGGGCCATGCATATCATCATCATAGTGAAGTTATATTCAGGAAAATCAATATAATATATTAAACGAATGAATTAATGAAGAAAATTCATGACATAAGTAGGATGAAAAGTAAGTTTCTTCATTTCTAGTTCCATCAGATTTTTTACAATAATGACAAAAGTCCTTTAAAGCAATGATGAATGTGTGGATGAACTAATTAGCACTACCCTCCCACGAACAAGAAATCAGAGAATGAAAGATGAGAAAAGAAGAAAACAAGAAATATTGCTTCCTTTTGGAAAGGAGGTGCTTAAACTACATTGCCAGGGAGAATTCAGCTTTGATAAGAGAAACTGGGATAGCTGAACTTAATGAGCCACTATAATTTTGTTTGGTCATGTATTAAGAATATAGAAGGAAAACTTTTAAGCACAAAATTAATAACAGTAGTGGCTCATGATAGTTGATCATATATTCTGATACAAAAGAATTATCATTTCTGGCCATTGTAGAAAGTAAAGCCAAATCTAGGCCTACGAGGGGAGAGACTCTGCCAGGCTTCTTGGGCCAAAGAAACAAGTCCCAGATGGAACTCCGTGGCCCTCTGCCATTGCATTGGCTGGGCTCAAGTGCTTCCATTTGCTTGCATCTGTCAGTGAGTGTCTTTCCCTTCCCACCCTCCTACTTTTGGCTCCATCGCCACCCCAGCATTTTCAGAATATATTTTATTTCATTGTCTCATTACATATCGGAGACAAGATTTGGAATTCCTCTTCCCACCTAAAACAGCCCACTTCCTGCTGTAGGGATACTTACTTTTCTGCCTAGAGTAGGTGTTATTGTTTAAAAATATGAAACAAAGTTCCTTTAGCTACTATAACAAGCATAAGAAGCTTTATATAATTTTCAGAGCAAATGGCATTAAGAAATTTGCTCTAGCACCTGCCTACTCTTCAGATTTGCATAAATGTTCATTGCTGTGCAAATGTAGCATTTGGTTCTACTTAATGCAAAAATAGCGGTTCTGTCCATCTGTGAAGCATCTTTCAAAGAAGTCATAGATACTTATTTTGTTGAAGTGCACAAAAGAATGAGACTGGCATTCCAAATTTTATTCACAAAAGAATATAAATAATGCACAAAATACTAAATATTGACAGGAAAAGCCTGTGCATACACTTTTACCTTAGACAGGTGCAAATGCTTACTTGATTATGCTATGTAGGAATATTAGGCATTGCCTTGTGGAAGAATCTTCCTAATAAAATTAAAGAAACAAATGCAGTTTCAAATTCATAACATACCGTGACTCATCCCAAAGGCTGACACTGACAACAGTTCTACAAACACTGTAAATGGTTCCAAAGTTAATCCTGAGGAGATTTGACTTTGGAAGACACAAAAGATGAATGTTTTGTTATACAGGTCTTGCTTTAACTTGCCCTTGAACAACCAGCAGAAAATCTTAATTATGAGGCACAAAACACAGAACTAGATTAGTATGATGAGCTGTAAGAGGCATAAATCAACAACCTCCAACATTGCCAGTTTACAAGTAAACCACTGCAATTATGTAACATTGGACTTTGTACACGCCTATTTCCTCTCAGTTCAAAGAGAAGAATTCTTTTTCTTTTTTTTTTCCTTTTGTTACCAATATCAATTAGAAAATGTATCATATCCACACCCTGTGCTCTGTATTACTATTGTGAGGACAATACTTAATCTGTCAATTATTGCGAATGTACTACTAATGTGTCGTGAAACTATCATACTGATATTTCTTTTTTTTTATGAACATAATAGATTTATTAGGGGAAAGAAAGCTCCTGTCCCAGAGACAGACAGGAAGGGGGTCCAGAGCGGGTGTCACCTGACATTTCTTATTAAATGTAATTTTAAATAAACAAATTTATAATATAAGTCAATGTGTTGGTTTTCCTTTATCATCAGTTAGCATCTGGTTCAAAAAATTAACCATAACTTGCAGTCTTCCAAAAATAAAATTTGAAGAAAAAAATCAGGAAAAATACATTCCGCCACTACTGTGCTGGTCCCACTCCCAGTGCCTGCTGAGAACGCAACTGAGACTGAGCATGGTGATGTACTCCCATAATCCCAGGTCTTGGAAGGCTGTAAACAGGCGGAGCACTATGAGTCTAATCTAATAGTGAGACCCTATACACCCTGTAGATCCTTCCGTAAAATACAAAAGAAAAAGTCAGAACCATATATATCTTTTATTCCTTGCCATATTTTATTTCATATTCTCATAATTACTTAAAGATTCATTGAGGTGGTTTATTCTTTTGTCACCTCATCATTCATTTCCAGAGCCAATAATCTATTTCATACATTCTCTTACATATTTAATCCGGAAAAGATGTAGAAACATGAAATTGTCTTGTTAAAATTGCACCACTCCCTCCCTGTTACCTATAAATAAAAGCAAAACTTCCATATTTGGTGGTGTGATTCATATTTTTCACTTATTTTCCTGTTGATTGTCAACTTCTATCATGTAACTACGAGCATTTCAGGGTGCATCATTCTTGTGGTTCGGGAGGGAGCTCTTTGGTGCAAGGCAAGAAGTTCAGTGCCATTTTTGATCTCACTGGATTGGTTCTTCATCACTGTTCCAGGGTCAGAAGAAAGAACACCAAGGGTCCTAGCTACTGAACATTCCAGTTTCAGGTGATTCACAAAAATCGAGTCATAAATGTGTTTCTCCAACTCCCTGGCACATCCTTATTTGTTATGGTCTCACTCAAATCAAATTTATTTTCTTTTGTGAAGTTTTTAATGCTCCTTTGAATATTTTATGCTTTGTACCATTTTAAACACAATGATGTTATATTGTGTGATCTTGTATTGGGGCAGTTTTTCTTTCTCTTCCACTTTGTCTTTCAGTTTATCAAACATAGAAATCATATTCTTTGCTGACCTCACTAAATAATATATAGATCACACAGGAAGTTTATGTAATATATTTGCCAAAGAGATTATATGACTGAATGAATACCAAAATGGATAGATGTTTGTGTATGTACCACATAATCAATATAGTAGATTTCCAAGAAGTATATATTTCTACTGGTGCTGAATAAAAACAATGATATATTATAATTCACTATTACATCCTAGTGGTGATATCTTTGTAATAAACCCCATCATTTTTTTGGATATTCACTTCAAAGTACAGGCGCCTTCTAAATAGCATCTTGTCTGTATACATTAAATTGTTCATGTGAAAAAACAACATTTCATTTTGGATGCCTGGTATGAAATAAATCCTTGTCCCATGTTGTCTAGGTTGTGCCTTTTACTGGAAAACAAGATAAATCTTAAGTGGCTTAGAATTTGTTTCAACCATGTTTTATGATTTGTGTGTATTTGTTCCCCACAAAGCTTCATGCAGTCATCGGGGTACAGTTCTAGAATTTAAGATTCGTTCATGATCCCAGGCTGGGATTACTGAACTGACCACTATTCAGATTATGGGTATGCCATACCCAGCCTGGAGCTAAAAAGAAGAAGAGAGAGACTTGCTCTCTGTAGCCACTGTTACTGCCATTTCTCGTTTTGCTCTCTGCTCCTTGTTGCCACCATGAAAAGTTGCTCTCTGCCATGTGCTGCTCCACCTTGGAGCCATCTGAGCATAGACTGAAAACTCTACTGATTGTGAGCTAAATAAACTTTTCCTTCCTTGGGTATTGAGTCTTTGTTCCAGCAATGAGAGAAAAGTAAAAAACGATAACAGCCCATTTACCTTTCTTTCTCCACGTTTTGCTTACAAGGTAGCTCTATCATCTTTAGTTCTGTACTTCTGGATTGAGAATGAACTAATAACATTATATGTAAACCTCTGAGGGTTTATAGTTTTAAGTGCAGCAACATGGCTTTTAATCTGAACTCACAAAATGCGTATTTGGCTCAGAAACTAAGAGAAAGAAGTAATGCATTATATGTGATTTCTTTCTTTTCTGACAATATCTGATACAGAAACAGATAGATCAAGGTTGGCCACAAGCATCTTAAATATCATATAAATTCCTTAAATTCAAAACCTGGATGAGGGCCCTGTATCTTCTTATTTGCACTCTCACTTTCTGACAAGACTTAAACTGTTTTCCTTTCGTATGATTTCAGTGAAGTGGACACAAAAACTTTCCGTAACGATTCATGGAAGACTTAGGAACTTTTCACTGTTAATTTGCATTGAAAGGACTGTAGAAAGTAATGAGAGATTTTATAGTGTGTTTGTTAAACACTAGTAGATATAGATACAGTAGAGCAATGTGTGGAATGGAAAAAATAGCAATGTAGCAGAATTACCTTAAGCCTGAGATGCCAGTCCAGATTCAACCGTGAATTTATTGACTTGGATTAACTGACACAGAGACAAGTAGAATCACTGATTTTCTGAAAGCATAAAGTTGTACTACATAAATGCAAGAGTATATCTGAATCAAGCCTACATAGAAAACATTAAGCCAATAAAACAGCACAGTTGACATAATTGTGTTTGTTCCTATAAAACACTGAAGCTCTTAATGTAGTTTAATTTTTATTCTGTTTTTAAAGAACAATTATGGTGTCTTAAATTTTCTTGTTTCGTGAGCAACTTTTGAGGAGCATTAGTGCTATGAACTACTTTTGGCTAATCTTCCCCCAAAACTGGTGAGATCATAAGAAAATTGGTAGTCCTGGGGCTGAGGAGATAGCTCTATGGCAAAAGTGCCTACGTGGCAAGTGCAAGGTCGTGAGTTCAAACTCCCGGTCCCAATTTGAAAAAAAAAAAAAAAGACAATCCTTATCCTAGATTGAATATATTGATAAATGCATGGAAGGTCCAAGAGGGAACTTCTCCTGTTTTGTTTGATACAACTTGCTGACAAACTAAAACTTTTGAGTGAAGGACTGTTAGAAGACTTCAACAGCACCTAGAGCTAAGATTCCATTACAGAGCCCTTATTTTGCCCTCACTGAGTACGTTGATTCCTTGTGGCTCACAGAGTTGCCTCCGTTCAGTATGCCAGAGACACTGTTGTTCTCGACGGGAGTCTAACTTCCAGATCAGCAGAACTCTGTGAGATCATACAGTAACAGCTCCTTATACATGGCCACGTTCAGTGGTTTTGGGCAGAACGTGGGTTGCAGGCTTGTTTTTCTTCACGTGGTTGTCTTTTACAATCTCTCCTTTATTCAGACCCAGATCCCACCCTTGGCTTGACAGCTGTTGATGACAGATCACTGGTGAATATGTCACATGCTTTTCAAATACTGATTCTTTGAATTTGCACTCAGGTGCGAAATGTTCCAAGATGTACAAATAACTTCAACTGCTCATTGCCAAGTATAGGTTGGCTCTCAGCCCCAGAGGCCTGAGGACACTCATGAAGAAATATTTTTTAGGTAGCATTTCTACCTAAATGAAAAGTAGAAAGTTAATGTAAATTAAAGCTACAAACATGTTTTTCTTATTAATACTAAAGTTAGAATACTATTAGTATATATTATATAATTGAGAAGCAAGCTGAGTTTAAAATCTATGGACAGAAATCTTTTTCTTCTCAATAATGATATTTTTTTAAACTCTACTTTTCTAATAGTGTCTTTACTATCATACAATTCTTATTGTTTAGACTCACTGATGTAGTGGTGGGTGAAGATTGCCTTATTTCAACAATCAAAGGAAGACTTTGTAAGACAGTTCTAAAATGAAATTTCTAATATGTATTTTAAATGTAATTACATGTATCTATCTAGATATAATAGATGTAGATACTGTAGATATAGATAAAAGTCCACTTTAACCTAGGCATAGTGATGCATACCTGTAATCCCAGCAATTGAGAGGCTGAAGCAGAAGAATCAACATGAGTTCAAGACCAGCCTGGGTTGCAAGGTGAACTCAAGGCCAGAATGAACTGCATAGTGAGACTACGTCTCAAAAAGGACCACACTGAGAAAACAAACAAACAAACAAAAAGCTTCTGCCTTTAAATGTGAACATAAAACTTGAGAAAAACTTTATTTTTCCCAAATAAAATGACTTTGGGCCTGTTTTTCATGAGAAATTTATAGAATTATAAACAAGATTTATCCTTATCTATCATCATATGGACATTGTTATTTGTAAATAAAAAGCCTTAATTCATATATTAACATTAAATATTAAATATCTTATACAAAACATTTTCCAATATTGAATTGCAAATGGATAAGTCATATGTCTCCGATATTGTAACTTATATGTGATTCACCACAAATGTCTAGCTAGTATTTTATCATTTTTTCTTTTTGATTTCTTATAGCCTTTTTATTGTTGTTTTGAGTTTTGTTTTTTAACTGATTTTGTATGTTTATATGTGGTAACTTAAGAAAGTAAGTGGAAGATAGCATCCTGCAATTCAGCAGCCATTGCTGAATTCCTATTACTTTGTTTAACGAAATTCTGCATCACTTCTAATGCTTTTACATATATATATATATTTTTTTACTATTTTGCATTCTTTAGAAAAATTTAAAAGATTCAAAACAATCCTATAACCAAATTTAATTTTCAAGAATGAGTGAAAAGGGTATGTAATAAACCTTTAACAACTTAGTAAAATCATGACACTTGGAGCTGAGAAAGACATATTAAGATAATGGTGAAATGGAAGATCAGAAATCATTTAAGAAGACTAGTAGCTATAGCACTCTAGGGAGGCAGATGTGCAGCAGTATTTTTATAACATCATGGTTTGACATTTTTGCATGTTTATGGTTTGGCTCTCAAATGTATCCCTAAATTTGCATGCATTTGGAAGGTGATTGCATCATGGGGCTCTCTATCTGACTTAGTGTTGAGAGGTGGGAACCAATTGCAGGCAGCTCTGAAAGACCTTACATCCCCATTTGTTTGTTTGTTCATTTATTTATTTTTAAACATTTCAATGAGAAAAAAAGGTAAAATGACAATGAGACAGTTTCAAAACAGTTTAGTAGGACAGTTACAATAATTAATACACTGTATTTTGGTGTCTTCATAGTAGTTACTCAGAGGACAGGATGTAGACCTGACATCTTGTCTAAACAATGTTAGTACAAACCTTTGTTTTCAATGAACTAAGGGAATGTAGTTGTATATCTATCCTATCTTTATATATATATATATATATATATATATATATATATATTTTTTTTTTTTTTTCAAAATACAATGGTCCTTTATACTTTTGCAAAGTTAGTAACACATGGCACAAGGTTGTCTGTCAACTAATACATGATTTTAACCAGACAGGATATTTACAAGCTACCTCAGTCCTGAGATAAACATTCTTATTTCCCTTTTGTTTTCTCTGCTTCCTGGCGGTCACAGGATGAGTAGATGTCCCCTGCTCAGGCCTTAACTCTGTGGTGCTTCTGTTTGGGATCCTGCCTGCTAACAACTGAAACGTTGATCAAAAATAAACCTATTCTTTAATTTGAAAGTGCCAGGTCTTGTGTTGTATGGATGAGAAAATGATAATGCTTATAAATTCTATTAAAGTTCCCTACTTCTTTGGCCAGAGTCTTTTGAATAACAAACTCTACAATATCTTTCAATAGTATGTATTACTAGGATATGGTAAGCAGAGAGAAATGACTTTGTTGTTAAAAAAATGATATTTCCCCTAATTTTACTTAATTTATAGAGTCATAAACCATATGGCTTGCAGCCTGCATCCCTTGCTGCTTAATTTCTAATCCATATGTGCAGAATGTGTGGATGTAGTCACACAGAAGCAAACATAACACACCCACTTTAATGTTGAACTCTTAATACTTTTATGAAAACTGTTTTGTCATAACTTACTAAAATATATTGCTAATATTTCCTTTCCTTGTGCTGCTGTAATGACAATGTGTCCAGCTATGGAATCTGGAAGAGTTACATTGTGATTCATTTTTCTCATGGTAAGGCATCTTAAATTTTCCCATCCCATTTTTGTTCTGAATATTCATAGTTCTTGGACTATAAGGGCTTTTCTTTTTTCCTTTGGAACAAGTTTTATTTGTAGTAGATGCTGGAGTGGTTGCATTTGTTGAGAATCACTTGAGGTAATTTAATAATTTACATTTCTTTCACATTTGTTCAAAAAGTATATTTTGTTACAGCCAATAGGTATTAAAATCATTCTCATCAAACCTTGCCTTTTTATTCCCTCTCATATGCAATAAAATATCTGAATCAAAAATTACCATATCTTAGATGCTCCAACTATGTAATTATGCCAATTTTCAGGGCTGCTCAAATGGATAGACCAAATGTATTTCAAAATCAGCATTTTGCACTGATTACTTGAATTAGTCACATTACATAACATTACCTGACTCCTAGACAACAATTAATGCCATTACTAGAGGATGAATTTTTCTGTAATTCTGACTTTAGTTTTCCATCAAACTTGGTACAAAGGAAAATTGATTCAGACAAGGAAAAAGACATTTAAAATCAATGCTGAATGTTATTATAAGAAGCAATATGAATATTTGGAAATCAGATATAAAGTCATAAAATCTCCAGGTAAAAGTAGTTCTGAGAGAGACATAAACCTTTTACCTATGTACTTCTTCTGGTATTCTTTTGAGTATGGAGTAGACTGAGCTCACCCTCCTAGATATACTCAGATAAGCCATTTGCATTAATTATGATTTCTGGACTTCACAATGACACAAAGTGATGGACATTTAGGAAAATTTTTCTCTTTTCCTTCAGTTAGTAATGTATGTATGATCTCAGAATTTTTGATGACTGCAGACATCCCAGGGTTAAAACACTGTATAATCAAGTGTAATGCATTGCTATGTTATGGCCTTTGACAAGTTAGGTGAAGTAAGTACATTCTTATTATAGGAACATTTTCTTTCTTTCTTTTTTTTTTTTTTTTTTTTTTTTTTTTTTTTTTTTTTTTTTTTTTTTTTTTTTTTTTTTTTTTTTTTTTTTTTTTGTCTTTTTGAGACAGGGTCTCGCTATGCAGTTGAGGCTGAGGCTGGTCCTGAGCTCACTTTTGTAGCCCAGGCTGGTCTCGAACTCGCACCAATCCTCCTGCCTCAGCCTCCCGAGTGCTGGGATTACAGGCGTGCGCCACCACGCCCAGCTTATAGGGACATTTTCATCTTATAAAATGTTTTTCTTTTCAATTCATAAGTTGAAGAGCATTTTTAGTGATTAATGAAAGCCAGGTGCCAGCAAGTCATGACAGCACATATTTTATGGACAACAGAAACAAAGCAGTAACGGTGTTCAATCCACATAAACTTATTTCAGGACTCAGCTCTCTGCCTTAGTAGTTTATTTGTGGCAATAGCACCCATTGTTGGTATTATCTCTCACCTACTGCCCTTGGCATCATCCTCACTCTTTGTGCAAATAATTTATCTTTTAATACCTCACTTAAGGTACATATATAGTAGCATATCTCTATGCTAATGTAAAAAAATCTTTCTAAGAAATGCTGAAATGGAATAAAACAGTAAGAAGAGCTGGTTCACTCTGTTGAGAATAATTTATCCCATTATTTTCCTAGAAATAGAGAGAGAGCTATTTTGACAATGGATATGTTAAGGAGATGCTAGCATTCTGTACCTTGAAACCCATGAATAGTCCTGAACATGAATCATTACGTTCCGAAGCTCAAGTCAATATTAGTGAAAGGAGGGTATATGCACTTGGATAGGATTTTTCTTGTAGGCTTTTTTGTTGTTGTTATTTTTTCTTTTTTATTATTTTTTTAATTTAAAAAGAAAAAAAAAACAAAAACAAATAACAAGAAAAAAACACAAAAAACATAGCAACATAAAACAATAAAAATGTCATAGAACTTCAAAACAAAAACAGAAAATTAATAATGGTTGTTATATATTATGGAATTTCTTTTCCACACTACCAGATATATATCAAACCCACATATGTAAACGTTGTTTCCTTCTCAGTGTAAGAACCTAAATTAATAAATAAAATCTAAATGGTGCAGTAGATTTAGTAAAAGGAAAAGAAACTAAATATAAAGAATAAACATTTGAGATGAGGGAAAGGAAAAAAGATAAGAAAAAAGAAAAGAAAGAAATCATTGAACATACACACAGAATAGCCGAGATGATTGTACTGCTAATTTCTATTAGTATCTTGAAGATAGCAATTAATGCTTAAACTTTTTCTTTGACCAATTTCATATACTTATATCCAAAATCTGAGTAACTACATTGACGACAGCAATGTGAAATATAGGAACCACTGCTGAATAGCTTGCATCTTGTTTTTTAAATATTTATTGTCTCTAATATCTTATTTATGATTTTATTTTTTACTTTTAAAGAGAATAAAATATAGTAAAACAAAACATTAAAATGATACAGAATTCCCAATATAAAGATTAAGTTCATGTTTATTTTGTCTATCTGATACACATGGCAAATAGATTGAAAAGAAAGAGAAAAAATTCGCATACAGACAATTTTTCATACCAAATGTTCAATATATCTATCTTTTGGATATATTTTAAGAAACTGATACTCTTTTACATTTCAAATTGTCATCCTCTAAATTAGGGATAGATAAATTTAAACTAATTAGATCAATTGATGTGATCTAATTATATGATTTTATGATTATATATTATATGATTATATCTTTTAGTAAAGCTAATAATAAAAAAACTGGGATGGTTTTGGATCCTTTAGTCTTGGTTTTGAGAGCAACATAATTTGTTAATATGGGATTCAGACAGGGTCCCATGAAGACAGAATATTGGGATTTCTCTGCATATAAAATACAAAATTTGAAGACAGTATCACCTTAATAATACATGTTTCAATAGAATTTGTCTCCTAAATGATGTTCTTGAAGAAAAGCATTCACTCCATATTCTTATGCATAGAATGTTTTAAAAAATCAGGAGAATACATCCTTGCAGCCAGAAACTTTCAGTACAGCTTTATTGTTTACATAAAAAGGGATTGTGGCTCCCAAAGTGTACCAATCACTTACTTCCTTATACCATGTACAAGACGTTGTAAAGGGCAAGATTGCCATGAATCTTCTCAAAAGTCCAACTCAATAAAGATGTTTGCATGGTACTATTTATAAAACAACAATAATATCAGAGAGGCAAGCTATGTAAAATTCCTTCAACTATTTAGACAAAGCTGAGATTAGAACCCAAGATTTAGAAATACAAAATGAGTGCTTATGGAGGAATTCTGAGTCCAACACAGCGCTGAAGTACATATGTGACAGGGGCTTCATTTAGTAACAAATCCAGCCAGCTAAGACTTTGGCTCTATCAAATCACAGCTGGAATAAAGAATCAGTAACTAGGCTAGGCATGGTGGCACACACCTGTAATCCCAGCACTTGGAAGACTGAGGCAGGAGGATTTGTGTCAGTTCAAGACCAGCCTCGGCTACGTAAGTGAGCTCAAGGTCAGCCTGAACTGCATAGTGAGACACTCTCTCAAAAAGACAAGTGAATAAGTAAATGAATAACCAGTAATTATTGCATATCTCAGAGTTTCATATTCATTTGTTATGTACATTCTTTAGTAGCTTTAAAAAATACCCCAGTTTTATCAAAGTAAAAATTTTCAGCATCTATAGAAATTTTAAATGTACATTACCTTCATCTCACATTTACATTTACCCATATTTGTCAGCACAAATGCAGAGTAGTATCTAATGGAGCAGTACAAACTAAGCACGTCAAAACTCATTCCATGTGAGAAAAGGCAAGGAAGACACGTTTTACTGAAAGCTTCCAGTAGCAAAATTTAAATTGAACTAGATCTTCACATTGGTGAAGGATATAGTTAAACATTAATTTGGATCCAATATGCTAAACTTTTTGCAAAATTTTCTTGAATATGTGTCTTAAAAAATAGTAGAGAGAGCTGGGCATGGTGGCTCATGCCTGTAATCCCAGCACTTGGGAGGCTGAGACGGGAGGATTGGCGTGAGTTCGAGACCAGCCTGGGCTACAAAAGTGAGCTGAAGGCCAGCCTGAACTGCATAGGGAGACCCTGTCTCAAAAAGACTAACTAACTTACTAAATAAATAAATAAATAAATAAATAAATAGAGAAAATTTGAGATTTGTCATGAAGAAAATAACTTTGAGAGCTACTGTTAGCATTTCTGTTTTCTGAAACATGTATATTTTTATTTTTCCCATAACTTTTAATTTTAAATTCAAATTAACTCAAACTTTTATGCATAAACATATTCAAGATGGCATAAGAATTTACTATAGCTTTACAGAGCCACTAGGCATAATGAACATGTGCATTGTTGACTCAACTTCTAAGAGGTAAAACTAGAAAGCAAATCTCATTTCCACTTCCCCATCAAGAAGAATTTCAATGGTGGTTCTAATTAATTAGCATTGATAAAAAGCACTTTGAAGTCAAAATCAAAGAGAATGGTTGTAATTAATGCAAGCAACAGATAATACACTCATTAACATTACTCCTGTATCATTTTGTAAAACACATTTAATAAAACACTAAAGAGCTGGAGGAACATATTAGACATTTTAAATACATTTAATCAAGTCTTAATCTTCAGATTCACTCAGATCTGAAACAACTAGCTATATAAATTAGAATGAAAATTCCAAACCCTAATTGATTAGTTGAACGCTTATAAAAGCTACTGTGTACTTCTCCTGAAGGCAACCAGGAGAATTTTCTTCCATATAGCTGTGTTATCCCAGAGGAAGATATTTTTAAATTAAAACACGTGTTGAAAGATATGAAATGAAATAAATAAATCTTTAGTGTAAATTGCAAAAATGATAAGTTAATGTAGTTACCATTTCTTGTTCATTAATTATAAATGTATAGCTCACTCTAAGAAACAGCTGTTTCAACATGGTGGCTGATACATTTTAGACTCATATCCTTCTTAACTGTTCTATCTTATTTATTAAACAACTAAAATATTATGGTACAATATGGAATTTATTCAAATTTTTATTAAATAAGCAAGGAATGTGGCAAAAATAATGATATATTCTTTAAAGAGATAAGTATATAGGCAGCCACACCAGTAATGAAGATGAAACAAGCAAAATAAGGCCATATTTGGTAGGCAAGCTGAATAAGTGGAACTGGGGTTACTATCATATGAGAAAATTGAATGCTAGAAACTAAAGAAATTAAGTATCTCAGGAGTGTTCTTTATATGGACATCAGTAATTCTATTAATCTCTCGTTCTAGTGGTCTTACTATTTATCTAGTCTTTCTATAGGACAGAGTTTGGAAAGGTGGACTGCATGAAAAATAAACATTTTTCATTGTCTTTAACTTTAGTATTTGAATTTCTATATTTAAATTATTTCAAAACCTATTTTCGTCATCAAATTTGTTGCTGAGGGGCTGGCCAGATAGCTCAACAGACCGGATTGCCTGCTTACAACAAGTGCAGTGGTGGAGTTTGATCCTCAGTGTTCCATGCCTGCCCCATCCAGGCACCAGCCCCAGCCCTGCCCTCAGGGCACATTGAAATGGGAATTGAGAAGGAATTGTTTGTGAGCACCTGTAATCCCAGTGCTTGGGAGGCTGAAGAGAGTAGAATCATTACGAGTTCAATCTATGTAGTAAGGCCCTGTAGACCCTATTTTAAATAGTTTAGAAAAAAATCTATTGCTCAGATTGACAGATATAGTTATGGAAGGATGGACATATGACTAAATATTAATGTCTGTTTTGATGAAACCTAAAATTTTTATTCTTATTAAACATGGTTAATGCTCAGTTATTCTTCAAAATAAAATAAAATATGGGCCCGGCGGGATGGCTCAGTGGTCTAAAGCGCCTGCTTGGGAAAGCTTGGGTGGCTTCAGGGACTGCGGTTCAATCCCCGGCACCACATGCTGCGCCAGCTCTGCCCTCTGGGCGGGTTGAGCCGGCCACAAAAAAAAAAATGAGTGAATAAACAAACAAAGGTTCTGAAACAAGAAAAAATAAATAAATAAAATTTTAAAAAAATAAAATAAAATAAAATTAGAAAAAAAAACAATAAACTATCTGAAGATTAAGTTAGGGCTCCTCTCAAGGATGGGACATGGTGAAGGCACAAAATTAGGAATATGATAACTTCTTTAGCCATGGGCATAGTGGTATCAAACAACATGAGACTTTAAAGTAATATAAATCATTCATGATAAAGACTGAGTGCCAGGAGTGAGACATGTAGGATTTTAGAGAAATAATGTCTTAAAAAAGGATCTATCACTCAAATCTTGCAGCATAATTTGGACTTAATCCTGAAGCACCCATTATCATTGCAGTGATTTAGTGGAAACTGAAAAGCAGTTAGGCATTTCTTCAGTTTCAGGAACTGTGCAAGGTGCTGAGTCTGAGAAAAGCAAAGTCATATTGCAGCCTCAAGAGAAGAGACTGACACTTCAAAGACAAATGTGACAGCAGTCAGGAAAAGCTAAAATAAGAATGTGGACATCATGAGACAAAAGCATAAAAGGCCACATATTATTCTTTCTTGAGGAAGAACTGGGGAGTTAAAGTAGTATTCATTATGAGCCTTGAAGTTAGAATTTTTTTTTTCTGTCAGATAGACAAGAATAGAGAATTGCTTCTAAGAGGAAAACACAGTGTGAGCAAAAATATGAAGGAAAGAAATGATGTCGAGTTTCACAAACTATGCATATTAATGTCACAGCCAATGCCCACCATGAGGTCTTCTTCCTAGTGTCAATATTATGATTTGTAAGACTATAGCAGACTGTGCCTGGTTTCAGCTCCTTCAACATTTTAGGTCAGGAAGCAGAGTATATACGACATGTCCCTACAGAAATCTGCAGTTTTTCACACTTTTACCCAGCTTCTATCTTTACCCGTTTTCCTTTCTTCCACCAGGTGAAAGCTCAGACAGTGAAGGGAAACTCCTATCACGCAAGTGTCTATTGCAGTCTGGTTTCAAATCTTCCCCTCCAACAGGACCAGGATCTATCGGCTACACTAAGGGAAAGCTTCCAGGGACCCATACAGATTAGCCAATTTACAAGAAACTCCTCTGCATGATATTTTATAATTATATCCCCTATCAATATTTTAGCATGTATGTGTAAAAATCCAAGCAGAGAAACAATACAAGAACAAGTAATAGCTTTTATCATAAGCGATACTATTATTATCTTATTTAGGATTCAACCTTTGGAATGACAAGCCTCCAGAGGGGCAGAGTGTTAATAAAAGGTCATATTCTCTTTTACAAATGAAAGGGTTTGTGAAAATGTCTGAGGCATCAGTGTTGAGAATTGAGTTTGCAAACATAGCAACTCTTTGTTAAATATTCATATGCTTAGCCTACACCTGAAAATTGGAAGATACAGGATTTGCACTTCTGAGTAGGGACGCTTTCCAGACATATGCTGTAGCTTACCAGGGTTTGAGAGTCACTGGAAGTATATGGAGGTAAGGGAAGAGAAAGACAAAGAAGGAGGAAGTAATTTACTCCTTTTTTTCTACTGTGTATATATTTAGTCCAGGAGGCATAAGCAGGATATAAAATGGCCTACATTCTTGCATACATTTTAAAATTTTAATTTCATGATAGGATTAGCAGTTTGATTATTTCTTAAGATAATGATTCTACTATACACATACAAGCAAAGAAGGAGCCTAGCTGTAGCTAAAGATAGAAATTGCAAGGTTTCCTTCTGGTTGGGGAAATAAGGATGATACCAGAAGCTTATTATACGTTCACATTTCTGGACTTATTGGAAAAACTACAGAAAGTGGTAGAATATCTCCACTGCATTGTTACCTTTTCTTAAGGAAGAAAATAAGTCTCAGAGGTGAGATTTGCTAGTCTTCCTTTCATTGTTGTGAGCAAATACCGAAGAAAAGAACTTCAAAAGGATAAATTATTTTGGTTTACGGTTTAAGACACTTCAGTCCACAGACAACCAGCTCCATTGTGCGTAAGTCTGCTGTGAAGCTGAGCCATCCTTATGGAGAGATGTAGCAGAGGAAGCATAAATACCTAGTGACAGCTGAGAGAGGGGAAGTGGGAAGAGCAAGGGAGTGGAACCAATGACTGATACGCTGTCGTCTCCAGTGGCACGCCCCAGGATTTTTTCTGTTCAACACCTGCTCAGCACTCACTACGTCCCAGTAATGCCACCACATTATCATCTCATCAGCGGGCTAATTCATGACTTAAATTAACTTAAAAAGAAACCGCTTTGAGCTCATAAGACTTCTGGGGGACATTTTCAGGCTAAATCTTAACAGCTTAATATCCATCAGGCTCCAATCCATCTCCTACCATTGTCTGTACAGTAGTTTGCTTTCTAATCATGCTAATCCAATGTTCAAATAAATATCTCATGTTACCACTTTTTGCCCGGCCAAAAGCATCCAGTAGCTGATAGAACAAAGCTTTCTATTTTCTTTTTCAGATCAGGGAAAGGCAAATTTAGTAATATTAACATTTCCTAGTAACATGGAACTTTTGTGACATGCTTATTCCATGGTCTGTGCTAATTTTCTCATCACCATAGACAGAGTTACAAATACAGCAAATGCCACAGATCGATTGCTCCTCAGAGATCGCCCGAACTCTCCAGGGAGTTCCTCCCTCCAAGGAACCTCAGATCTTTGTACATCAATTTTAAATAATTTTCTTTTTTGCAGTTCATTTCAATGTTTATGAATTTATCTTTCATCTATATAATACGGTTCATAAATTTAAAATATGTGCCAGTCCTGGGCCTTGGCAAGTTCTTGGCACCAAAGGCATACTCATAGCCTTATTTTTTTTGCGAATCAAAAAACTATAAGTACATAGGTAAATTTTGTATTGGATGACAATTTTTGTGATGTTGGGAAAATACAATTTCAGAGATCTATAAGAGAATGACATGATTTGACAGTGAGAAGGTGATGGCATTTGAAAGAAAAAACTCAGCAAATGAAATTTAAAAACCTGTAAAAGATCTAAAACGATCATGGACATTGCAGTTCAATCACTTAAAATACTAGCAATAACATAAGCAAGGACTAGGGCTTATTATATTTTAGATGAAGATGAATTACTCAGAAAAAAAGAGTTTGTGAATATATGTTGATAAGCCTTTAAATTCTGGGAAATGTTAATATTAGTAAATTTACCTCTTATTAACCTTAAAGAGAAAATGGAAAGCTTTGTTCTAACAGGCACTGGATACTTTTTGCTGGCAAATACTGAATTCATAACATTTTAATTATCAATAATGAATATTTGTAATCCAGTGTTACATTCTAGAGACAGAAATTAAGAAAGCAATGTATTTCAGAACCCTAACCTATTTCCCTACTTAAGAGTGAGTGTAGTGGGCTGGTGAGATGGCTCAATGATCTAAAGTGCCTGCTTAGGCAAGCTTAGGCAACCACAGGGACCACAGTTCGATCCCTAGCACCACATGCTCTGCCAGCCCCATCCTCAGGTCAGGCTCAGCGGACCATAATATATATATATATATATATATATATATATATATATATATATATATATATATATATATATATGTAGTGAGTGGAATGAGCACGTGTTGGTCAGCTTTACTGATGCTGAGGAAAATGTATGGCATCCATCACACCCTGGCAGGAAGGGTTATGTGGCTTAGTGCTTCAGAGGGTTCCATTCATGGCTGCCTTCACAACAGAAACATCATGGCAGAGAAATTGGTGGAGCGGTTTTGTTCACTTGATTGCGGCCAGGAAGCAGAATTCAGGGGAAGAGTACAAGCAGGACCTGGGACAAGACAGATGCTGTAAGGACCGCTAACCCATCCAGATGATCCTGGAGGTGAGCAGTCAAGTTGACAGTATCAAAGCTCTTAGGAAATTGTCCGCAGGATTCAACATCTACATTTTCCCAGATTTTAATTTTAGCATCTCTTGCATAGTTTCTGTTAGATTCTACTTAACAATCCATTCTGAGAGAACTAATATTTTCCTATTTACACTTCCCCAATAGTCAGAGTTTATTTTTTTTTTTTATTTATAGATGTGAACATCTCCCAGACTATGTAGTCTGGGTGGTGTTTCCCAACACTGAATACACACCTGCCAGAGGTCCTGACTGTGGCCTCACTCAGACGAGACAGAATTATTTATTGGAGGCCAGTAGGAATAATTTCTATGACGTTTCTACTCCAGTTATTTTGAATGTGGGCCTCTCCTGTTCATCCTTTGTGGATCAATGTTTATATCTTGTACAAAGTGAGAGATCATGGCTGACATACACTCATGTCAGTGAGCCACATTACCAGTTAGCAATTAATAAAGCTCATGCATAAACAGACCTAATCATTCAATTTTATTTTTTTTTAAATTTAGTTTTTTTCTTTTGTTTTGTTTTGTTTTTTAATTTTATTTATTTATTTATTTATTTATTTATTTATTTATTTATTTATTTATTCTTGTTTCAGAACCTCTGTTTCGTTATTCACTCATCTTTATGGCTGGCTCAGCCCGCTCCGAGGGCAGGACTGGCGCAGCATGTGGTGCCGGGGATCGAACCGCGGTCCCTGAAGCTGTCCAAGCTTTCCGAAGCAGGCGCTTTAGACCACTGAGCCATTCCGCCCGGCCCATCATTCAATTTTATACTGAAGTTAGAAGAATGATCTTCTCACTGGGATGGGCATCCGAAGCCACATCACAGGGGTTAGCACTCAGTTCAGTTTGTTTTCTCTTCATGACTGATCACTCTTAATATCTTCCTATTCTGTAGAACAAGCAATAAAGAACCTTTGTCTGTAATGGTTGGCCATTTATTATTTCTTTGACTTTCAACTTGCAAGGATGAGATCAAAAGACCAGGGATAGATATTTGGCAACATAAGGTATTAATCAAAGCAAGAAGATGCCTCCGTGTTTTTAAATTTTTAAATATTACCTCTGCTGATTTCATATTGTGAGAAAACACAAGCGTACTAAGACCATCGAGATAATTTAATGCCTTAATAAATTGTACACCAACATTATATTGATTCTCTTTAATTTTTACATTTCAAATAAATCAGTTTTGTGGGAAGTTGCAATGTGATTGGGACAGATGATAATTTTTCTTATCTCAGCTTAAGTTTTCCAAATGTAAAATGAAGAATTGTGTAGCCAGGCGTGGTGGCTCACGCCTGTAATCCCAGCACTGGGGAGGCTGAGGCAAGAGGATTGGTGCAAGTTCGAGACCAGCCTGGGCTACAAAAGTGAGCTGAAGGCCAGCCTCAACTGCATAGCGAGACCCTGTCTCAAAAAGACAAAAAAAAAAAAAGAATTGTGAACTTGGTTTTTATTTTTGATGTTTTCATTAGGAGACTACAGACCTCAATTTGCTATAGTAGTAATTCATCAAATTAAGTTTATTAACCATAACTGCTTTTATTCTACAAGTAAAACTTATAAATAAGAAGGATATGTAATTAATATGGTTACAGATTATATAGAAGCAATATGAAGTTATGTCATATCATCTTGCCTTATCATGTGTATAAAGTATGAAATCTTATTATAAGACCTACCATTGCTTGTTTAATCATTACTTTATACAAATGCAGCACAAGATAATGAAATCTCACTTAACTTCTTAACAATCTCATAATTCTATCCAAGCTAAGTATGCGTTCCATCCAACTGCATTCTATGCAAGGATGCACTCATATCTTTTGTATGTGTATATCTACCTATAGATAGGTAGATAGATCATATATGGAGAGATATAGTATAGTGCATGCACACATGTATTTGCATGTTCATTTTGTTTTGCATGAATGTGGCTGTACTTCACCTGTTTTGGATGATTATTATTGTCTCTTGATTCATCTTCACATATGTTTTACAGTGCTGAAAAACATTAGGATACAAAATTTCGTTCTTTTAATAAACGTAGAGTAATTCATATATTTATATATCATCTATTAGTGTACATGTAAATAATGAATTTCCTTTAATTTCACAGTGCTAAAAGCTTAAAAATATTTTTGTCACTTGGAACTGTAAGTTTTCATGTTATTTCATTTCTTATTCCTCCAGAATGAGTAGTGATTCAATATCTACCTAATGATTAATTCATGAAAAACTATTGTTGTATGTAACCCGAACAATGAGCTTATATTTATAGTGAGGGAAACAAGTCTCTACCACTTTTTGGTATTATTTTATTATTGGATAGGGCCCGAGAGCCAACATCAATTATCAACATGAGAAAGGGCAAACAACTGAAAGATTAGGAATTGTCATTACAATTGTTCACCCAGGGAGAGGAAGGATATCTAGTTGCCTCTTTCTTCCAAATATCTCTTCACAATCTCAGTAAAGCTGAATAGAGTACAATGCTGAAGAAAAACAAAGACTATGAGGAAATTTCACCCTATCTATCCATCTATTCTCTTGCTTATCATATCTTCATGTTCTCATGCTTTTCATTTCTCAGGAAGTGTTTCTTAAACATCTGCCATTTTATGTATAAGTCTCTGTAGTAGCTGATCAAAATTATTACATATTGCCAAGGAGACAAGTAGAAACAAGCACAAAAGAGAGAAAGAAACAGTGTAATGCATTGAGAATTTACTGTATTTTGTTTGATTTGCATGTTAGTCTTACTTTTTCAGGTAACAGCCACTCAAGTTAGTCATTTGATTTTAGTTACATAGATACGCTGACAGAGGTTAAGCGAATAAATTCTTCCTGTGTATCAAACATGGTATTTATAGTTGAATATTTTTTTTCTTTTTTATGAATTTTGCACAGGGTCCATGGGGTCTACAGGGTCTAATATGTAGATAAGAGTCATAGTGATTCTCCTATTTTTAGCCTTCCAAGCGCTGGGATTATAAATGTGCGCCACCACACCAAGTCTCAGTCAATATCTCAATGCGCCCTAGGGGCAAGACCAGCTCAGCATGCTAGAAAACATTGTTTTCTGAGTATATTCTAAGTATTAACAAATTGCATGAATTTATTAATTTGCTCAGTTTCCTGTTATAGAAAGAGATGCTAATACTAAAGATTTCATCTGGTTACACTGAGCTAAAGTTAAGGCCTACAATCTTGTCCTTTCGGAATCACAGATGCTATTGTTTTCACTAACATTTTCTACAGTCAGCACCTTTATCAGCCAAGCAAGGTCCCGATGAATGGAAGCAAAGATGGGCTAATCAGACTTCCTTTGGAGTCTGTGCCAAAGAAAATGCTGGTGGTCTTCATTTCTTGTCTGGCTGCATGTCAGATACAGGGGCTTTCCTGCATTCACTTATGTAACTCACCACTGTGCTACACCCTCAGTACCTCAGTTCTTAGTTTCTGAGAAGAGAGATGTCAAACTGCAAAGAAAAAGTACTGCTTAAGAAGAAATGGAGAGTGGCTGGCTATCTGATAAGAATGTTAACCAAGGCCAATAACTAAGGGAAAACTCTCATAGTAGATATCTAACACCCAACAATTTGAAAAGGCTAATAAAATCACACGTTATCTTTTTTTATTATTTTGTCACTCCTAATGTGAAGCCTATGTTATATTCTTCTAAATGTAATGTAATGATTATTTTGGTCAATAATACAGCTTACATTAGAATTTGCTTCAAGAGGCATGGCTAAAAATTTAAGCTGAAGAATCACACCTCCGTGAAAGTATTTGCATATAGATGAACTCCAAAGTTATTAAGGACCTTTTGACCTCTTTTAGTCTCTGGGTAATAACCTTTAATTCTTTTGAAGATCTTTGTTAGGCAGTGGTAATATGACTTCTCTTTGAAGATTTTAATAAGCCTCTTAAGACACCTTATGCCAATATTTGCAAAATGTAATAACACAAATCAGCTGAAATTTAGGTTTAAAAACCAAGGAAGAAAGATTTTATGGACACTCAATAGTAGGATCCCAACCAGCACGGGATTCCCCAGTTTTGTCTTGTAACTAAAAGTAATGGCTGGATTTACAAGCACAAAGATCACACATTAGCAGCTTTCTACAGTAATCCATAACTTTGGTTATAAGCGCACTGAATATCTATTTGACTTTATAACCAAGATCATTAAGACATAGTTGCTTCTTTGTTTATTGTGTCTGATTAACTGCAGAGATGATTTCCAGTAATAGCAGGAAATGGGCTAGAAAAGTGTTGAATGTAGTGGAGATCACCAGTCAGTAACTGGAAACTGTGGGTTGTGTAAAATGTCTGCGAGAGCTGAAGGTAAAGAGAAAATAAAGGAAGACAGAAGAATATTTTCTATCTCATTTTCCACTTGATTAAACTTACCATTCCCTTTATGAGTCAATTTCTTATGAAAGTACATTTAAATTTCTCTCTTAATTTTCCTAGTCATATGGGATTTTTCCATCAAACCATTTTTAATGTGAATTGTAATACTTAAGAGGGGTCTAGAGCCAGTGAGGTAGCTCGGTGGGCTAAGCACCTGCTTAGGCAAGTGTAGGGACTGGAGTTTCACCCCTGGCACAAATAAAACCAGGAGTGATGGTGCATGCCTGTAAGCTCAGCACTAGAATGTCTGAAGCAGGAGGGCTAGAATAAGTTCAAGCTGCAAAGGGAGACCCTATACCAAATGCATAAATAGAAATTAAAAATAAGAGAGGGTTAGGGCCTCCTTTGCCTATCTTCAAAATTCCCTTTAAGGATCCTGAGAAAGTCTTGATATAACTGCAGTGGTGATCCCTGTCATTGGGTACACATGGTGTGGGAGTAGCTAAAGCTGGAAGTTGATCATCTGTGGGGGGTGTGAGGGTGGGGCAGAGCCAGAGTGCTTAAGGTAGTCAAGCTACTGCAGTCCTGTGAAAATTATTTTGCTGGATGATTTTGGCTGTTGGTCGCTAGGCAACCTTATATCTTGTGATACTAACTTTGCAATGGCATAATCAAACACCCCTAGTATTGTTATTTAGTTCTCATTTCCCATCTCGTACAGAGGCCTCCACCTGACCCGGATGCTGTCTGTTGTTATCTTTTCCTCGTTCTTGCCCCAGTTCCTCCCTTGGCTACACTGAGAGAGAAACAAGACCCTACTAGTGCTCAGTCTATCTTTATAGAAATGGGCATACTTTAGAACATTAGCTCTTGCTGAGGTTTTAATGAAATAATAAGAATATTGTATTGCAATATTTCTAAGGTTTCACATGCTTAATGAACATGTATGAAACATGTCTTAGGACTAAGGGAGGAAAGACAAATGCTAAGCCAATTTTATATTTGTGTCAGTGTGGATTTTCTGCTAAGGTGGTTCGGAGTTTCTACAAAGATCTCTCCTAAGGGCAAGACTGATAAGACACACAACTTTTTATCTCACTGGTCATTTGGTTAGTAACCCAATTCAGATCACAGTGAAGAAAGAAGCTGAATAAAATGAGGGAAATGGAATCAAGTGTGAGCTGGTGAAATGATAGTTAAATAAATTAATCGAGTCAGAAATCACTTCTGAATGCTATTCAACACAGCAGATGGACCAAAAATGATGTTAGAATTTGGCTTTTACACTTCTCTAGATGTCATCATTGAAGCAAGTTTGGCATTTATTAATATTCTGATGCACAGGAACTGGGTAGCGAAAGCTAACTTAAATCACTTGTGCACTTCAGGTTTCTGGTAGCAGAGCCACCTCAGAAAGAGATCCCTCCTCCATTGCAGAAATTGTTACAGGGATCTAAGATTAACATGATACGTGGCATTAAATCAAATTTATTCTGCAGTGAAGGATTAGAGAACATTTCACTAAAGAGGGCACAGTTGAACGTGTTCATGAAGAACAGGCAAAAGACTAACATTTCAAAATATATAAGCAAAAATCAAAGAGTATATTAGAAAATGATGATGATTCTATTTCAGGCTACAAAATGTGGATTATCCCCTAATACATGCAAGATTTTTATTTTCTATAGTCTTATTGTATCTGTTTATTAATCATAAACTGCTTTGTTTTCATATTTCTTTTTATTTAACACATGACATATTACACAGTCAATGTATACAATTGTGTATTGGAAAATTGGATTTTATCATCTCATCTATAGCTTTCCACAAGTATATACAGTTCTCCAGTATAAGAAAAGTACTGGCTCAGGGCTGGGGAGATAGCTCCGAGGCACAAGTGCCTGCCTGGCAAGTGCAAGGTCGTGAGTTTGAACCCCAGTTCCGCAAAAAAAAAAAAAAAAAGAAAAGAAAAGTACTGGCTGACCAGTATTCGCATTCTGTCTCCAATACACACAACACACACACATATTCAGTGGGGGAGGGAGATACAAATACACACAGGCACCCATGGTGGTGGAGGGAGATATAAATACACACACACACACACACACACACACACACACACACACACACATCTGCATAAAGCCTTGTTGGCTGAAAAGAGAGAGGACAATTTAGAGATAGAGAAATCAAGGTGCTAGGGCATAAGACTCTGTCTAAATTTTCAGATTTAAGATACATGAGCCAGCCTGATAGCTCATCAGACTAAAACACCTGCTTAGGCAGGTGTTTGTAGTTTGATCCCTTGCGTCCCTTGCAGGTCCTGCCGCTGGGATGCGCTGAGATGGTGATTGAGACTGGGCATGGTGGTGCTTACCTGTAATCCCAGCACTTAGCAAGCTGAAGACAGGAGAATCACTATGAATCTGATCTGAGTAGTGAGACCCTGTAGATCCTATCCTAAATACAGAAATAATAATAATAATAATAATAATAATAATAATAGTAATAAATGAACAGATTTATTATTTGTGCATTCACTTTCTTGAAGCTCTCTACTCATAGTTCTCTAACATGGTGTCTTTTCAAGTATCTATGATGCATTTATTGCAGAGAATGTTCTAAATAAATAAAACTATATCTTTCAAAATAAAATTTAGAACAAAAATTAATGAAGCAGTCAATAAAATGAAAAAAGTAAACTCATGTGGATTTTACTTAGGAATGACCCATTTAATGCAGTAGAGTATATCTTCCGATACATAAAGATATGGAAGATAAATAATTATGCACTTCTTTCAATATGTAAAAAAAGTACACTGTAATTAATTAAAATTTCCTATTTTTCTGGAAAAGCAGCATAGGTACCTAATGAAGGTAGACTATGAAGGTCATAAGAGTAATGTAACAACGAAAAGAGATGGCTTTATAAGACTCACACTACAGTAAGCCAGGAAGAGATTCCTGAAAACATGCATGGAAGTGATTGCTCAAGAGGAGACTCTCGTTGGAAGATAAGAAATGCTTCATCTGAGCTGCACACACCACGATAGGAACTGGAATACACATTTTTATTCCCAGGAGTTAACACTAAGTGATTCTGCCCAAATTATTTCCCTAATCTCTATTTCATCAATTTTTGGTTGTCTCTGTGTTACAACCAGTGTTAGTTTCCTGCAACTTCCGTAACAAATTGCACCCTACTCTGTGACTTTAAAAAGCAAAGTTTATTCTTTCACACTACTGCAGGATGTAGTACCACATCCCTGAGAGGAAATCCTATTGTCAGCTATACTTGGACCATATGCCTGCTGCAGGCCCTGAGGAAAGAGCCTACGCCTCACATGTCTGGCTCTGGTTAGACGACAGCCTTACCTTGCCTGTGACAAATGCAGGCCAATCTCTCTGTGCTTCCCCATGCCGTTTCCTTCTCTGAGTATGTCCTTCCCCTCCATCTCTGCTGACATCCATTCTGTTTGGAGAACATCTCAAATAATTGAGTAATTTCCTCATTTCTTAACATTTACAGATTCTAGGGATTAGGATCTGACATATTTTACTGGCCATTATTTAGCATACTATGGTATAAAGATTTCATAGTATAATACTAGAGCATATGATTTTGATGATCCTTACAAATCCTTGGGCAAAGTAATAAAAGAACTTTTTTTTTCCTTCTAAAAATAGAGAAAACTTGAACCCAACACATAGTATTTTAAGAGAATTAAAAGACAATGAGTATACAACATTTGAGTAAAATGATCGATTGGTTGATTAATTGATTGATTGATTTTTTTTTGGCAAATCGTATTGAACTCAGGACTCTGAGTTTGCCACGTAGGGTATTATGCCACTGAGCTATCCCCTCAGGCAAGTAAAACTTTACTTCTAACTTTTAATATTCACTGTTACTATTTTTTATCCATGAAAAATCTGTATATATTAAAAGATTTTATCTACCAAATATATGGCATGTGTTCAGTATTATTTAATTTGATTCTTAGTACTTTATTAATCAGAAACATTTATCATTCTTTTTCAGAGCTGTTTCAGCAAGAGATAGCCAGTGAGCTGGCACAGCTCCAGCCTAAAGAAAGGAATGTGGTATTGCAAGTGGTATTCTCATAGTGTGAGTCCAAGTAGTAGCTCTGAAGTAGTGAAACCAACTTTTTTACCCCTAACAAGGAATGCAAACATCAGATTTCCTTCTCTATGCGGACTTTACAACCTAAATTACTTGTTGATCTTCATTCAAATGCGACCACTGCTCAAAGACCTGAAAATAACCAGAAAAGATCTCATTAAAGGTCTTAGACCTCGTTTATGGGCTTCCTTGTCAAACTGGAGACTTCATCAGCCACCTCTGGAGGTGTCTGTGGATGTACAAGGCCATATAGGAAAAATGTAATATGAAGTTTACTGCTCTGCTTTTAAATACTTCCATCAGGATGCCAAGCCAAGCAATGCAGATATTCATCCACTAAAGTGCACTGGCTTGAGAACTGAGGTGACACTCAGTCATAGTCAGCATTGCATGGAGCATTTAGAAGTGACAGAAATATGTTCATTTTACACATCACATGCTGGGATAACCTAATTGCCAAATCTATCAGCATCCACCTGTGGCTGTTCTGATGAGATCCAACTGACTGCAGCATGGTTCACAGCTCTGTAACGACTTTTATGCCTCTGGAACTCTTGCAAATTCCTTAGGGTCCCTATCCTTTGAAAATACAGATGGTTAACATGACAAAAACTGGACGATTGACAAGAGGTAGTCAAGGCAAGTGATCTTATTTTGCAAACGACAGTCCTAATTTATCTCTGAGCACATTGTCATCGGATAAGCAAAAAAAAAAAAAAAAAAAAAAGACTTTCACTTGCTGTATGTGGTTCCTCATTTCTTCCTCTGAGAATTCTCTGTCGATTCTGTCCACAGATGTCAGGGCATTCACTAGACAACTAAGCCTTGCATCTTCAATAGATGCAGATAGCACTCACATTATTTTGTGTGAGGAATTGAGTCTCAGGACCTCAGGCAGCAGGTGAGCACTATGCTACTGAGCTATATCCCCAGCCTCTAGCACTCACAGTTAAGTGAAATAAAGCCAGAGTTGGAGCCAAATTTACAAATTCATCTCACGAACTTCAGATAATGTCTTGATTCTTTATCTAATGAAAGACATAATTTTGCTTGGAATCACAAAGAGGAAACTCAAGCTGAACCCGTAAGAGATAAATATCTTCCTTGAAGGTGTACTAGGATTAAGATATACAATAGTTTGAACTGCTATTTGGAACTCAGAATTTATATTCTTAAATAATCTTCTGTGATGCCTTCTGATGTGTGGGGCTGTCAGCCAGGTTTTCTCGCTTCTTTTTCTTTGCCTATTCTCTACAGATATGCACAGCTCAACTTCCATATCTTTGTGACTGATTGTAAGCACCTTTACTTTCTACATTTTCCCCTGTCAATTGTGCAGAAGTTGGCCCTGAGCATGTTTTCCTCTTATACAGAGTGTGTAGCAATAGCCTATTTCTGATTTTGGAATCATGGGTCCTCTCGCTTATGTTGAAGTCTTGTCTGTGTACATTAATCTTTGAAAGCCTCACTATGAATCTGAAAGTACAAGTAAGGCTCCATAATTCCATATTCACATGTGACATTTGTATACTCTACCTTTGACCAATGAAGCATTTTAGTGTGTTTAGTTCCACCCTTCCATCATGTATTTTATTATTTATTTTACATTAGAACTAATTTGGAAAGGTATTGAAAATGATAAGATAGTACTTCAATCCAACAGGAAAATATTATTCAACCCTATTATCATGAGTTTCAATCTTTTCATCAATAAGCTATTGATGATAGCACATACCTAAGAAAGTTGTTAAATCAATGAGAGGAGACAATTCATAAAGCAGAGACTAGAGTATTGAGAGGAAATCCATAATAACTACAAGGTATTTTAAAAACATCACATTCTTATGCACAAACATTTAGTTTAAAAATATTTCTTAGCTGGGCGTGGTGGCTCACACCTGTAATCCCAGCGCTGGGGAGGCTGAGGCAGGAGGATTGGTGCGAGTTGGAGACCAGCCTGGGCTACAAAAGTGAGCTCAAGGCCAGCCTCAACTGCATAGTGAGACCCTGTCTCAAAAAGACAAAAATAAATAAATAAATAAATAAATAAATAAATAAATGTATTTCTTCAACATGCCTCAATATCAAGGCATTCCTTTTCTTTTTTCATCTAAAAAAAGTCTTACTCTGGTTCTTTGAGCCACAGTACTGGCTCTATATGCAGCAGGAAAAGTGAATTTCTGAAAGTTGTTTACACTTTAAATGAATCCATGGATATTCTTCCTAGTCTAAAAATTCTTACGCTTATCTCAGGTTAATTCTTTGGAAATTGCAGTGGGGAGTGGTATAAAGAGACCAAAAAAAAAAAAAGGAGAAGGAAGAAAAAAGATGGTCTGTGAGATATTTATCTAAACAGGCTGGCAGTGCAAGTGACAGGCTTTGGACTGGCTCCTGCTAAGAGGCGAAAGATGAATGGTTTCCAAGGAACCCTGGTGCTGTTCCTTAAAAGGAGCCTGCTGAGACTGGAGCTGGCCTGCTTGACCCTGATTTAATGTGAGAGGAAGGATGGAGAGAATCATAAAAGGAGCACGCCTTGTCTTGCTCTGCCAGTAGTTTCCCTGGAATTACTGGATCTGTTAAGGCAGCTGAGATGTGAGGATGTGTGGTGTGGCAAGAAGCAGTTGAATTGTAGCTCTGTTGTTGAATCTCTGTTATTCCAGGAATGGTATTTGGTTTGCTGTGTTCCTTGCTAATTTGCAAAATGAGGAAAATATGATTTGTCTCAGAGGCCTGGTCAGGAGATTACATAATGCAAACTGCTTTAAAGTTATTAATGGAGCTTATAGATGATAGTACCACTAGTTATAACTGGATGTGTATCTTAAAATGTGTTTTGGGATAAATTTTCAATCTATTCTGGGAGATGCATGTCTGTTCATCTCTATTTAAAATCAACTTTTCTTCTTTGAAGCACTCCATTGGCATCAAGGTGTTCATTCTATACTCCTGAGCAACTGACAAGATTTCAGCAGACTAGAGGTAGATACTTGATTGCCAACTGAATGACAGCTATTTCTGTTGTTGAATGTAAATTTGGGGAAAGCCATTTTATATCTTATATCAGAGACAGAGACAGAAAGAGATAGAGAGGGAGAGTGACAGAGACAAAGACAGAGACAGAGACAGAGACACAGACACAGACACAGACACAGACACAGACACAAACAGAAAGGGAGGGAGGCAGGGAGGGAGGGAGGGAGAGAGAGAGAGAAGAAAGAATGAAGTTAGAACTTGTCACTAATACCTTCTTCTGAGAGCAATCCCTCAATAAATCTTTCTCAGGAATCTCAATCTCCGTATCTGCTTCTGCCACATCATTTGAAATCAACTGACACAGGATTTATTTGTCAGAAATGAGCCAAGAAGATGTGGGTGTTCTTAAATCACATGCCAAGGCAAATAAGATTAAAAACAAGCTAGCAATGAGGTGATTTTTAAGAGGCAGCAAATTTGATCACTTGCTCTTTATTAGCTACCAAGTATTTGACATTAGAAAATTACTTAATACCATAGTGCCTTCATTTTTGGCTGTGTTATCTATCTCACAGTACTATTTGGAGAAATGAAATAGTACATGTAACAAGCATCCCAGATGTACTTAAGGACCATATAATCTTCATAAATTATAAATAAGACTGTCATTGTCATTACCGGTTTCTTTCTGAGTGAATGCAGCACAGAAACTGCTCAAAGACTTCTTTGATTCCACATTTTTTGAACAACTATTTTCCTACCTAAAAGCAAATTCAGAGTTAGGGAAAACTCTTGAAATCAGCAGTCAAATTAGAAACATTGATATAAACACAATTGGAGGAGATGGGTTGCTATGGTGATGCTTTATCAAAGTAATGGAAAAGTAACTTAAATGGCCAGGGATACTTTAAAGGTTTTCCTGAACATTTTTTTTGAAAGGTGTTGAGTATCATGGATACAAGCGAATTTCCAAAATAAAGTTAGCAGATATTTTCTGGTTTTTAAGCAATTTTTACTTGCAGGGCCTGGTAGGATGGCTCAGTGGTCTAAAGCGCTTGCAGGCAAGTAGGGAGGGACCGCGGTTCCATCCCTGGCACCACATGTTGTGCCAGCCCTGCCCTGAGGACAGGCTGAGCCAGCCATAAAAATAAATAAACAAACAAACAAAAGTTCTGAAACAAGAAAAAAAATAAAAGTGCATTTAAAAAAATTATAAAAAAAAAAAAAAAGAAATTTTTACTTACAAAAAACTATGGTTTTACTCCAGTGTTGCTATATTCCAGAACAACTTTTATCTATCACTGGAAAAATATTTCCATGTACACAAAGTTACATAAATTGACAGTTTTATTTATTTTTGTTGTTGTTTTTATGTTTTCTTATTAATATGAATGAGAAAAAATAGCAATGAGGCAGTTTCAAAACAATTTAATAAGACAGATACAATAAATAATACATTGCATATTGCCTTCAGAGTGGTTGATCAGAGTTCAAGATACATACATGATATTTGTCTAAACACTATTAGTACAAATCTTTCTTCTCGTTGAACAAAGAGAAAGTACGTATTGCCCAATAGTCCATAATACCAGTGGGTTATCAGTACAACTGTTGATAAAGGAGACTAGTTACTTGAGCCATATTTAAATGATGTTTTTAGAGCTGGTCTTGCTGGATTTGAACTCTATTTCTTTAATTTTCATTTCTCAAGATTTTATACTTGTCCTCTTACCTAGAACTTGTTTTTTTCTCATAGATAAAATGTGCACAGTGACTGTTTTCCAATGCTAACTATTATATGAATTAATTCTTGCACACAATGAGCAGAAAGCCTCTTATTTGTGAAAACTGAAATGGTTAGTTGCTATTGCTTTGGTAACACATATGCCCTCACAATTACTGTTATCATTCTGTTCATTATTGTGGACAAGTAAAGTTTAGTGAGTCCTGAGAGAACATTTTGTTAAACTGTATCTTACTCTTTTTTGGCCACATACCTGGTGGTGGGATTGATTCTGGTGGCTTATATGTGAAAAATGAAAATTATCTGGTTGAAGAAACTCATAAAGTAGATGTTTCTTTATGTCACAGGATGTATGAAGTTAAGAGGCATGCCTGTTTTTGTTTTTGTTTTTGTTTTTGTTTTTTAATGCCTGTTTTACTTAACATGTGTCTAAACAAAGCCCTATGCCAAGTATGGTGGTTAGCATAGATTGCATATTCACTAGGCATAGCTCAAATTAATTAAGGGATACAGTATAAATTGAATCAGCGAATAAATCACAAGCAATAAGTTTAAAAGGAATACTGCAGGGATCTATGCAGTAAGATTTAGGGGCCTAACCTAGTCTAGGGTTTGCATGAAAGAGTCTTTTCCTGAGTGAGAGCCAGTGGTCTAGCCAGTAGAAAACCACTCTTTCCATCAATTCCATCTGTCTAGACAATGTTTTGTTTCAGCAGATATAGCATGGTATCTTTTTACCCAGTTCGGATCACGGGATCACGAATACATTTTAAGTGTTTCTCTACTCACATACTTGTACCAGAAGGAAGGGCCTCAGTTCTTGTTTCTTGATCCTCTGATGCAGAGATCTTCGTTATTTCTCCATTAAGTCTCAGGAAAAAACTAGTAAATCGCATCCATAGCAACTCTGTGTGATGCAGCAAAGAATGTCCACATTTAATTATGCACCTGTATCTTCTCATCCACTGGGAAGGCACTGGTTTTTAACAAGGCTTGGTTTTACATCAAGGTTTTAACAATTGCCATTTGCTGTACAACTCTGACTTGCCATTCAAAAATTTCAGTCGGTGCCTTAAAAGAGAAAGTTTCAATAGAAAAAGTATTAAAAAATGCATTACTTGGTACTGTCCTTGATTTATGACAAAGATCCTGAGTTTTCCTATGTGAATTCACCTATGCGTTTTCATGTACGCATGTAACTTTGAGGTATAGGGTTGAGAAGGAATCATAGTTTTGTATCCTTTTTATTAGTTAAGCACAGAAGAACAGCGTATGATTCAGTTATTTCTTTGAAGATACTATTGTTATGAACTATTCTTTTGAGCACTACCTATCTTGGTTAGTTTTCTTATGGCTAAGATAAAATACTTGGCACTCAAAGTTAATGGAGAAAAGGTTTATTGTACAGGTATCAGGTTATAATTGGCTGAGTTCAAGGCAGGGTGGCCAGGAAAATGGACATTGCAAAGGAGAAAAGGCTCAAGGTAGATAGAAGGTTCATGATCAACAGTGACATAGCATGAAGAATGGGGCAAGGAACAACCCTTTCTCTCTTATCAGGCTATCCACCCCTTAGGGCAGGTAGTTCTCACACCCAGGAGAGGCTACTCATTATCCACTCACAGAAGGATGTCAAATCAGTCAATAGATTAATTTAGTTGTACTCCCACATTCTCGATCTCAGCATCACACATGAAATCCTAGCATCACACACTCTACATCTAACTACTCACCTATGACCACATAAAGCTTTGAGGGGACAACTCATAACACTGTCTAAAGAATAAATTTATATTAATCTTTATCTAGAAAGATACACTTATTCATTAGGCCTTGCCAAACATTGAGATAATGCCTGGTCGCACTCTAGTTTCATTAGCTCGCCAGATTAGCTTTCAGCCAAGAACTCCAATTTACATGCATAATATTATTCTTATTAGAATGTGTGCAGTACATAATGATGCATTCTTTATAGGGAGTTAGTGCATATATGCAATTAATATTACACATTGGATAGCATGTTAAAGGCCCAGGTGAATATCATTCTGTGATTTTTCTCCTTCTAAAGTATTTCTAGGCCACATATAAATATAGTAGTGAAAAATGCTGGTTCTGACCACATACTCTGTGATTATTCTGTCATATTAATTGCTAGCCAGCATAATACACTAAATTTTATGTAAGAAACCATGGTTTATTCTATCTTCAATTAATGGGTGAAGAGATTTTAGACTCTCTTCGGTCCACTATTTTTAGTATGTAAAGAGCAAATCACTTTCACCGGTTAGAAGTGTGTTAGGCACTACATCAAATATTTTTATTTTTTAGCTGATTATGTTGTTACAGTAGCTATATAGATTTATGAACATTGTACATATTAGAAAATATCATTAGAGAGGTTACACAGTCTGCCTAATATTAATATTTGATGTGATATTACTGACTATGCATGCTATAAAAATGCAAACAATATCATAACAAGAGGATCCAGCTACTGTAATAGTGTCCTTGAAACAAAGTCTTCAGTTGATTATGTGTTTCCAAGTTCACTGCACTAAAAATAATGCAGCTCAAAACTTATCTGTTCAGTGTTTGAATTGCCTTCATGATGCCTTAGGTTGATATATATTAAAAAGCAGGTGACACAGGCTGAATATTTATGTCCTTTCAAATTTATCTAAATCCTCAAGGTGGCTCCTTTGGGTATTAATTAATTTATTTGTATAAGGATTAGCCCTTATCAAAAGGATCCCAGAGATCTCCTTCGTCTTTTTCTTCATTTTTATTTATTTGGAACAGGGTCTCCCTACTTAGCTTGAACTCCTAGTGAGCATCCTAATTTTACAGTGCACCACCACCCACTACTCCTTTGCCTGCTCAGCACATGCCCGGGTCAGAGTCAGCACAGCATGGGGGACCTGAGCTCCTCCCCTTGAGGACACAGTGAAAAGACAGCTTTCAATAGAACCTGTCGACAGCTCTTCCTTGACTGTAAATATGCCAATGTCTGGAGCTTGATCTTTCAGCCACTCTTACTGTAGCACATGAATGGATTTGATGATACTACACAATCTATAATATTATTTCGTAATAACTTAAATGGAAGAATATAGTAGATGAGAACAACAGCTACTTAAATAGGAATTCAAAATCTGAGGCAAATGAAGGAGGTTAAAATAACAGCAGTACTAAAATTTTTATCCAAACTTTAACATAGTGTGAATGAGCTCTTACAAATCAACTGTAAAATAATTATTTTTAATAACTAAAATACTGTTAATATTTACAAAAAATTAGTCAATCAAGGTGCTTTGCAGAGTGCCTAATATAATTCCTGCTCAATAAGTAATATTTGTTATTACTTAGCATAATTCAGTTTTTGTTAAGTCACATGCAACTGTACATACATGCAGTGCTATTATCAGAAGTGTTTGATGGCTCACATGAAAAAAAAAATAAACTCTCTTTTGAAATGATGAATATCTTCTTATCATGTATTTAATTTGATATTTCCTTCCTTCCAAATGGTAGATTAGTCCTTAAAAATTTTTGGAAGATGATTGAATAAGCTAGCTCACCATTCTATGGAAATAATTTCTTCTGTTGAGGATTCCTGTTTTACAGGCAACTTTTTTTTTTTTTTGTCGTTTTGAGACAAGACCTTGTTATGCAGTTGAGGCTGGCATTGAGCTCACTTCTGTAGCCCAGGCTGGTCTCGAACTCGCACCGATCCTCCTGCCTCAGCCTCCCGAGTGCTGGGATTACAGGCATGCGCCACCACGCCCAGCTTACAGGCAACTTTGAATGATTTTCATGTAATGTTTTAACTAGTATGTTCATTTCAATATATATTTCACAACTGTCCTTCCTTTAGAATATACATAAAATAGCTAGAAATTTTATTTTCCTATTCTCAGTCATCCAATTACCATTTGATCATAAAAGCAAATGACTTCCGCTGATCAGTTTATAGTAATCGAAGACAATTGTGTATCTACATCCTAGACTTTAGAATGTCCTTCACAGGAATTCCACTCTAACTCTGTCCATACATATTTAAAACTGTAATATTCGTTGGGATATGTAGATGAGGATGATAATTGAAGCCATTGTTGTTACTGATTTTAAGAGAATTGGTTCCGTGTGCTTTACAATTGCTGTTCATAACAACACTTGTATTCCTAAATACATGTGAACTTGTATGCATAGAGTTGACCTTTTTAACTACAGAAAAAAACACTTTTGCTTTAAATTCAATCCAATCACAAATTAAATTTATATTTTCTTTCTTTCTTTTAGTATAGGGTATGCAGGGTCTCACTACATAAATCAAATTTGTAGTGATTCTCCTGTTTTCAGCCTCGCAAGCTCTGAGTTACAGGCATGAGCCACCACACCCAGCCTCAATCAGTGTCTCAGCATGTCTCCAGGGTGGGTCTGGCAAGGCTCAATGGTGTCCAGGACCAAACCTGGTCCCTGAGATTTCCTAATAGTGTACTTTAGCCCTCCAAACTATCTGGCCAGCTCTAATATTCTCATTTCTGTTCTGTTACTCTTAAATCCTTAAGGATGTTTGAGGACTAATATTGGTTTTATGATTTCTACTACAAAGATACTGATACCATATAGTAATTAAATCAAATGCCAGTGGTTGTTGGACTTGCCAAAAGTATCACTGAATCAGCATTCACACCTAGAAAAATGTGTCAGAATAAATAGTGGAAGTAGTGTCATTCAAACTTATATATTTCCCACACAAACCCCAATGTATCTATAAACAATACTGAGAAACACACAAGATGAGTGCCATGTGTCCAGCTTATGAAACATGTCAATTGATGAAATTTCTCTATATTTTTATTTGAATATGTAAGTATATAAATCCTATATTTGTAAGACATACTTTAATAAATATAAGACATTTTCAAACTGCTTGTTCCCTCTATGCAGATTATGAGCATAACTTAAGTCATTGGAGACCTGATTATCTCCAAATTTGTATATCAAATGATTAAGTGCCATGAAACCGTTTTATTTAGGTATTGTATGTTGTGATCCAGAGCCAAAAGAAAGGACAAGAACACCTGATGAATGTAGCTTCAGAGGTCTCACTGAGCTGTGTCTCTCTCGTTGTGAGTCCAGAACACTAGAAGCATCTCCATTTTATTTAGGTCATACAATAGAAGCTTTTCAGGGAGGAGAGGGGATAATCACCAACGTCTCAAGTAAGGGTTAAAAAGTTCAAACAAGGTCAGTTTGTAGATGCTAGATGTTCTATAGCCTAATATTGAATCAGTATACAATATTTAACTTCTTTACTAGCTTTTAGTGCAAAGAAAATGCAAAGCTATAGAGAAATCAAACAAACTGGCATATTTGCTGCATAGCCATGGCCTCTCTTTGAAGTTTCTTATATCAGTTTATTTCACTCCATATCTGATTCCAACAGCCATGTTGTCTAATCAGATGAAATGAGGAAGAAGCTACATAGCCAATCTTTTTTCTTTGTTCATACGCTTGACTGCTTTGCAGTCCAGTCATGATGTGACCTTACATTAACAGACTAACTTGTAATTTCTCTACGTTTTTTATTTATAAGATATATATATATATATATATATATATATATATATATATATATACCTAACAATAGAAGCTGTTTCATTGGACAATGTGAAGTTTTCAAATATCAATCTGTTT